>JAJIBD010009671.1:0-62939 GCA_021461705.1 Cryptotis parvus
AATAAATAAATAAATAAATAAATAAATAGATAAATCCATCAATACTGGCATAATAGAGATCCGACCTTCTTTCTGACGCTTGCATAATGTCCCTCCTTAGAAACGACGACACAGCTTTTAATCCTCCCTATTCCTACTTTCCCCCTTCCCTCACTCTGCTCTTTGGTCTAGCACCATTTATTATTTACACAACATTTACACAACAGTGTTGTGTCATTTACACAACTGTGCCTGGAACGGTAGCGCTATTTTCTGACAAAGGTTAGCTACAGCCTTCTGTAAGAGGGAGTGAATTAAGGAACGGGCTAGAGACTTAAGGTGTTTCCCAGAGCTGGGGGAGGGACCCTCTCCCGTGCCTTTGGGGTATGCCAGAAGCTGGTGGGCTTCGGAGGGGTGGGGCGGGCTGGGTCTGGTGGGTCCAAGGGCGTCGGGCTCGTGAGCTCTGGGAAGGAGGGGCGGCGGGGGCTCCGGACCCGCGTGGGCGGGCGCGCGGGGGGCGGGGCGCGCGGGGGCGGGGCGGGCGGAGCGCGCAGATGCGCAGCAGCCGGTGACTGTCCGGTGCTCCCGGCCGTCTGCGGCGCTGGCGGAGACATGGGGCGCACCGCTGGGGGAGCTCGTCTCGTCGCTTCTGGGGCTGGGGCTGCTCCTGTGCAGCTTGGGGTGCCCTGGGAGTGCCGAGAGGCAGGCCCCGCCGGATAAGATCGGTAGGAGACAAGTGGGCGGGGAGGGGGTTGGGTGGGCTTGAGACCCACGCCTGGCCTCTGTTTTTTTGGAGCACGCCGAGCCTCGCACAGGTCTCGCCGTTCCCTGTTTGCTGCCCGTGGTGGCCCTCGAAATGCCGGAGACCGTGCCTTTCCGGGCGGGCAGATAATGCCACTTGTGGAATGGGCCGTGGAGGGAGGCCGCGGGCGGGCTGGCGCACGCACGCACGCACCCAGCAACCCTGCAGCTCCTGTCCGGGAGGCCTGGGGGACTCCAGGAAAGCCGAGGCCCCTTTTTGACTTGCTGCACCTTTGCTGTATCTGTCCTCTGCTTGGTCCCCGAGCTATGGGCCGCTTCAGTTCTGCAGATGACAGGCGCACGAGAGCACCGTGCTCGCCGGGCAGTGCCCGTAGGCTGGGCCTGTGGGCTGCTCTAGCTGGGCTGGAACCCCTCCCCCTCCCAGGTCAGCCTGCGCAGGAGGGACTGCTTGCACAATTGCTGGCTTTCCGGACGGTTGCAGCACCAAAGAGTCTGCTCTTTCCCCAGTTTATCCTCGGTTTCAGGCCCCCGGTTTGTTTTGCTCTGCTCTGTGTTTTATTTCTCTTAAAGCTGCATGCTTCGGGGTCTTCCTGTGGCCCTATTGAGACGACCATTCTGGGCAAACATGGCGCCCCTTCATTGCAATGCGGACTGGAAAGGCCCACCCCGCTTTTGCATGCTTGGGGCACAAAGAAGGATGTGCCTGCCCAATGGAGCGTCAGCAAAGAACTGGAAATCTTAGGGCATCTGGAAACAAACAAACAAACAAACAATCCCAGAAAATCAACCAATGCCATTTTGTAAATTGAATTTCATCTGGGGCCACATCTCTCCAGATTTTGAGTTTTCGTGTCTTTTTTTCTTCCCTAAATTGTTGCTGATAGTCTTCAACCTTTTATTGGTTGAGGGCTCTTCATAAAGCTCCTTCAATAGAAAAACAAAACACTCTAACTAGAAAGATAGCAAACAACGTTCTTAACCTCCTTCTCCCCATAGCGGTCATTGGAGCCGGTATCGGGGGCACGTCAGCAGCCCACTACCTACGGCAGAAATTTGGGAAGGATGTGAAGATTGACGTGTTTGAGAAAGGAGAGGTGGGGGGGGCCGGCTGGCCACCGTGATTGTGCAAGGGCAAGAATATGAGGCAGGAGGTTCTGTCATCCATCCTCTTAATCTGCACATGAAGCGCTTTGTCAAGGACTTGGGTATGTAATTTGGTTTTCCAGCCAAACAGATTTCTGTATGACCATCCATAGTGTCCAACCATCAGTGAGGGAACTGAAACTCGCCCGCCTGCTTAATTGCCCTTGATAGAGAAGTTGGTGAGGACTGTTGCCACACTTTCCTGCTGGCCTGGCCACTGTGTTTGTTGGGCGCCACTCCTGTAATGGACACTGGTTATCTGTAGCTTCAGTTATCTGGAATTACAGCCACAGGGTGTGGGTAGTGGCTGCAATGGTTGCTCTGCTCCCTTCCTAAACCTCTGGGTTTCTGTTGAAGAATCAGGGGGTTGAGTTAACAGATAGCTGGCGAGCTCAGGTTTCACTTTGGAAACGAGGCCCACACGCTTGAAGTGGGTGGTTTCAATTCACACAGGTGTGCGTGCAAGCTGTGTACAAAACTAGGCGAACTGACCCACTGCCGCCCTGTGAGCAGGTTGGCTGGGCAGGTTTGAGGGAGCGGGGCAGGCCTCTGCAAGCCCTTTGCTTGGGGAGCATGTGTCACTTTGGCGGTCCAGTTATCTGGAATATCCGGTTATGCAAAACGGGGTTTGCATGAGGCACTTTCCCTCCATGCCCTCTGAAGTGGATGCTCCGTTGCCTGTTTGAGGGCAGTTGTTTGCCAGGAACAGTTTATTTTAGCTATTTATTTTTTGGGTTTTGGGTCACACCTGGTGTTCAGGTCTTACTCTAGGCTCTGCTCTAGGATCACTCCTGGCAGTGGTCACGGTAGAGTCTGGGGGGCTGTGGATTGAACTCCAGAGAGCTGTGTGCAAAACATACACCCTGTCACTTCTGCCCCATCCAGGATTAGTTTCTGCCACAAAAATTTGTGTCTGACATTTCAGTGTTTATGTTGAACTTAGTCGTGTCTGTCCCCCGTACCCCCATTGTCTTTTTCATTTTTTTCAGTAAGGGCTAGAAAGAGACCTTGAAGGCCTGAACTTACAACGCGGTGTGTGTGCAGGAGGCCTGGGTTCAGCTCCTCCCCAGCACTCGGAGAAGTTCCAAGAATGAAACTGTTGTCCCCAGACCACCTGCAGGAATTACTCCTGAGCCCAGAGCCGAGAGTAGCTCTGCGAACTGCCCGATGTGGCCCCCCAAACAAATCTGGAAAAACAAAAAACAAACCTCCAAAAGCCAATCTAATAATTATACCTGCATAATCATGTTCCAAAGTCTGCTTTTGAACAGCATAGTGAGTTTGTAGAATGTGCTGCACGCTATATCAAGAATAGGCTCCTTGGGGCTGGAGCGATAGCCCAGCGGCTAGGGCGTTTGCCTTGCACACAGATTGCCTGTACTGGCCCGGGTTCGATCCCGGCATCCCATATGGTCCCCCGAGCACCGCCAGGAGTAATTCCTGAGTGCAGAGCCAGGAGAAACCCCTGAGCATTGCTGGGTGTGACCCAAAAAAGCCAAAAAAAAAAAAAAACAAACAGAATAGGCTCCTTGGGCTGGAGTGATAGCACAGTGGGTAGGGCGTTTGCCTTGCACGTGACCAACCCGGGGTTCGATCCCCGAATCCCATATGGTCCCCTGAGCACCGCCAGGAGTAATTCTTGAGCAGAGAGCCACAAGTAACCCCTGAGCATCACCAGGTGTGACTCAAAAAAAGCAAAAAAAAAAAAAAAAAAAAAAAGAATCAGCTCCTTTATTATTATGTTTTTGGGTGGGGGAATTTGGGGCCAGACCCAAATAATGCTCAGAGCTTATTCTTGGCTCTGCTTTCAGGAATCATTCCTGGCAGTGCTCAGGGGAACTATATGGGATGCTGGGGATTAAACTCGGGTTTGCCAAGTGAAAGGCAAACACCCTAAGGTATACACCCTATCTGCTATACTAACACTGTGGCCCCAAGATAATATTTCTTTAGACGTCTCCGAGAAGTGGGTGTGTGTCCGGACTTCATAATGTCCCTAATAACTTCCTATTGCCTTTCATTCAGTTAGCATAGAAGCTGCTGTCTTAGCTCTCTTTTCTGTTTTTGCAGGTCTTCCTACTCTTCAAATCTCTGGTGGCCGTATAGGGGTGTACAATGGAGAGAAAATGGTGTTTGAGGAGAGCTCCTGGTTTATATTTAATATTATGAAACTAATATGGCACTATGGATTTCAGTCCCTTCGAATGCACATGTGGGTAGAAGATATATTGGACAAGTTTATGAGGTAATTCTCTTTGCTCCCTTCCGTTTAACTAGATCTTTTGGCTGCACAGTGTTTAAGGATTGAGTTTTCTTGGAATAGGATCTATGGGACTGCAAAGCTTCTTTTGTAAGATTGTTATTTATTTATTTTTGCTTTTTTAGGTCACACCGGCAGTGCTCAGGGTTACTCCTGGCTCTGCACTCAGGAATTATCCCTGGCGGTGCTCGGGGGACCATATGGGATGCCGGGGATCGAACCCGCCCGGGTCAGCTGCATGCAAGGCAAACGCTCTACCCACTGGACTATCACTCCGGCCCCTCTTTTGTAAGATTGTTGAGCAGAATGTTTTGTATAGAAAATATGTGCACTATCCATTTGGAAAATGAAAGGCTTTTGATTTTTTGAAAGGCTAGTTGATTTTTACCTCTGAAAATGGATATTGTAAATACTTGTATGACAGCTCACAGGTAGGTACTGTTCTCAGTTTTTTTTTGGAGGGGTCACACCCAGCAGTGCTCAGGTTTTATTCCTGGCTCTGTGCTGATGGATCACTCCTGGCAAGGCTCAGAGGACCATATGATACCCGAGATCAAACTGGGGTGAGCTGTATGCAAGGCAGGCACCCTACCTGATTTACTGTCTCCCTGCCCCTGTTCTTAGCTTTTTAGACTTGTGGAAGGGGGATGCATAGAGAGATTTCACATGTAGCCTTGGACAGATCTATTCAAGATACAGATGGTAGGCTGTGAGCTGGGTTCTTTTTTTTTTTTTTGTCATTTGAGAGTTTTTTTTTTCTCTTCCCAAATTTTATTACACCACTTTTAGACATACAATTGCAAGATGCTCATGTAGAGTTTTGGTTCTACAGTGTTCCAACACCCATCCCTCCACCTGAACCCATCTCCCATCACCAATGTCCCCACCTCCCTCCCCCTCCCACACTTCAACTACTTGGCGGGTTCTGTATGTCTTTTCTCTCTCTCTCTATCTCTCCCTCCCGCCAAACTTTCCTGCACATTGTAGAATGCAGTGCATTAAAGGACATAACTGTTTCCACTACTTTGATGGACCACGTGGCCGCAAGCGGCTGCGCTACCTGGGCTTGAACTGGTTTTGCTCTGTTAATCTGGTCGTGAGGTAGTATCCCAGCGTCCGGACAGCGAAGGTGGTGGCTAGTGTGGTGGACGAGTCTCATTCAGCTGCTTCTGGGACCCCCAGAGGTGATGGGCCCCCCCCCAAAACCCATCTGTCCTCCTGGGAACCCCATGGTCAGCTGAGCCTATGTGAGCTGGGGTTCTTACCCAGACGGCTTCCTCTAGATTCTGTACACTGGGAGCTGGAGCTATAGTACAGTGGGTAAGGTGTTTGCCTTGCATGCAGCCGAACCGGGTTCGATCCCTAGCATCCATATGGTACCTCAAGCACCGCCAGGAGTAATTCCTGAGTGCAAAGCCAGGAGTAACCCCTGTGCATTGCCGGATGTGACCCAAGGAGAAAAAAAAAGAGTATACCCTTTTCTGTGGTTTGTGTGGTCATGGGGATTGAACCTATAACCAGGTATGTGACTCAGGTGGTAGAAACATGCTTAGCATGTGCTAGTCCCAAAGCACTGCCAGGTTAGCCCTGGGGGCCATATATCATGGCCAGGAATGCCATCTTTTACCCCCAAAATAGGCTGTATCTTTCAAAATAAGATGGCACCTGTATTGGTGCCAGTAGTATGGTAGTAAATCTCATGGAGGCATCGGAAGGCCTGTGATGGGCTAGTGGATCCAGAGTCTTTCCTCGTAATCCCTGTACTGTGCTAGTGTTGTCCGGTGCTGTGGTAACTCGCTCACGACCTTACAGAGGGGATCTGAAAACTTGAGGAGTGTTCATTGCAGCATGTTATTTCAGCGAGCCGGTAGCCTGAAGTTCTGTGCCCTAAGAATTGATCATTGGGGCCAGAGCAGTAGCACAGTGGGTAAGGTGTTTGCCTTTGCACGTGGCTAACCCAGGTTCAATCCATGGGTTCCCTGTATCCCATGTGGTCCCCTGAGCAACACCAGGAGTAATTCCTGAGTGCAGAACCAGGAGTAACCCCTGAGCATTGCCAGGTATACGCAAAAAAAAAAAAAAGAATTATTTATTATCATTTAAACAATTTTGCTTTGTGTTTTGGGGCTGTTCTCCAAGATGCTCAAAACTTATTGCTGGCTCTGTGCAGAGGGGATCACAGCTCCTGGTGGGGCTAGGGGACCATATCGGATGCTGACCGTCGAACCTGGTCTGCCAAGTATATGGCAAGTGCCTTACCTACTACTGTTTTTCCAGCCCTGCTCCAGGATTTTTTTTTTTTTTTTCAGTTACACCTGGCCATGCTTAGGGGTTAGTCCTGGCTCTTCGCTTACTCCTGGCAGTGCTCGGGGACCATATGGGATGCCGGGGATTGAACCCAGGTCGGCCGCATTCAAGGCAAAGGCCCTACCCGGCTGTGCTATTGCTCCGGCCCTGCTCCAGGAATTTTTTTTTTTTGCTTTTTTTGGTCACACCCGCGATGCTCAGGGGTTACTCCTGGCTCTTTGCTCAGGAATTACTCCTGGCTGTGCTTAGGGGACCATATGGGATGCGGGGATCGAACCCAGGCCAGCATAGGGCCGGCCGTGCAAGGCAAACGCCCTACCCGCTGGGCTATCGCTCTGGCCCCTGCTCCAGGAATTTTTTTTTTCTTTTTGGGTCACACCCGGCAATGCTCAGGGGTTTCTCCTGGCTCTGCACTCAGGAATCACTCCTGGCGGTGCTCGGGGACCATATGGGATGCCGGGGGATCGAACCCGGGCCAGCACAGGCCGGCCACGTGCAAGGCAAACGCCCCTACCCGCTGGGCTATTGCTCCGGCCCCGCTCCAGGAAATTTTAAAATAATTTTCACTGTCTTCCCGTTCATCATTGATTTGCTCGAGTGGGCATCAGTAACATCTCCATATGTCCTGTCTCATGCAAGTAGAGCCTAAGGGCACCTGCATGCTCCAGGAACATAAAGAGCCTCAAACCATTCCATCAGGTCATGGGAATGAGGTCTATAATTGTTACTGGTATTTGGCATATCAAATATGACACGGGTAGCTTGCCAGGCTTAAGCAACAACTGTTGATATAATTCTAGGATTAAAATTGGTTAATGAAGTTGCAATATTAAAATTAGTAGATGTAGAATTTTTTTCTCTTTTTTTAGGTCACTTCTGGCTCTGTATTCAGGAAATATTCCTGGGGATGCTCAGGGGACCGTATAGGATGGCAGGGATTGAACCCCTGTAAATCACATGCCAGGCAAGGCAAATTCCGTACCCGCTGTACTATTGCTATGGCCCTAGGAATTAAGAGTCGACAGGGAAGCAGACCAGACATCTGTGGTGGGTGGTACTGCTGGGCCTTCTGGAAGTATTGGGAGGTGGGGAGAGGCTATCCCCTCAACCCCACTCTGAAAGAAACACCAGAGTTCTCAGCTTGGGTACCGGTCCCTGACATTATTGGGAGTCTGGTGTTTCTGAGAATATTCGTGAGGTGGTGGAGTTGAGCCCTTGGTGTAGCTGTAGTGGTGGGGAGTGGGTGGTTCTTCCAGAGCCTAATTTTGGCAGGTGTTCGGCCTGCCTGCCTCCCATGTCCTCGGGTTTCAGCTTTGGGGAACAGCAATTCCATGGGTTTATCTGCTTGGTGTGCTTCTCTTGGGAGATTTAGTCGGGGTTTGGTGAAGCGGGGCCAGTGAGGCTTTGCCCCAAGAATTTAAATGAAGACACTAAATTTCAGGGGCTAGAAAGATAGTATAGAGGTCAGGGTACTTGCCTTGCATCCTGCTGACCCAGGTTCGATCCTTGGTGTCTCATATGGTCCCCCAGTACTGCCAGAGGCCGCCTCCTGAGCATGGAGCAGGAATAGCCTCTGAGTACAGCTGGGTGTGGCTCTGCACCCAGGAATCATTCCTTGGAAACCATGTGGGGCTCTGGGGATTGTACCTGGGTTGGCTGTGTGCAAGGCAAGTGCCCTACCTGCTGTGTTATCTCTCTGGCCCCAAACAAATTTGTGTTGAGAAGCCACTTTCCGACCAGGTTTATGCATGCTAAGCAGGAAAATCAAGTTCAGACAGCATCAAGGACAGTTCTACCTGTATGTATGTTTTTTATTTCTTTTTGGGTCACACCAGGCAATGCTCAGGGGTTACTCCTGGCTCTGCACTTAGGAATTACTCCTGGCAAATGCTCGGGGGACCATATGGGATGCTGAGGATCAAACCCGGTCGGCCGTGTGCAAGGCAAATGCCCAACCCACTGGACTATTGCTCCGCCCCTGTATGTATATTTTTGTTTTTGTTCTTTTTAATATGTAGGCTTGCTTTTTATGTAGAGAATGACTTAGAATAATGAAGAACAAAGTTAAGAAGACGTTTTGCAGAGGTGAGAGCAATTTGAGGTGATGGAGGCTGGGGATTGATTTCTGGGCTTTTTAATTTTTTTCAGTTTGGGGCTCTTCCTGGGAGTGCTCAGGGGCTCTTCCTGGGTCCCTGGCAATGAGATAAACTGAGTTGGTTATGCTAAACAAGGTGTGGCTCGTTTTTTTCTCCAAACCTGGTGCGCAGAGTTCACTCCTGGTTCTGTACCCAGGGACCACACCTGGCTATGCTGTGAGACCTTATGTGGTGCTGGGGATTTGAATCAGGTTTGCAGCTGCAGCCATATTCAAGGCAATCCCTTTAACCTCTCTACTGCTGTTTTTATGTCCCCCCTACCCCCATTTTGATCTTGGGTTCTTAACCATAAAAAGCACATCTTTGTACCACTGGGCTATATTCTTTTTTTTTTTTTTTGGGTCACACCCAGCGATGCTCAGGGGTTACTCCTGGCTCTGCACTCAGGAGTTACTTCTGGCAGTGCTCGGGGGACCATATGGGATGCTGGGGATCGAACCTGGAGTCAGCTGCATGCAAGGGAAATGTCCTATCCGCTGGACTATTTCTCCGGCCCCTGGGCTATATTCTTGACTGAATAAATTAGCTTTGAAGTGAATATTACAAATATAACAGAACTAGTTGTGAAAATCCTAGTCAGTGGACCAGAGCAATAGTACAGTGGGTAGTGTGCTTGCATTGCGCACAAACCTGGGTTCAATCTCTTGCACTCTGTATGGTCTCCTGAGCCTGCTAGAAGTGATCCCTGAGTGCTGTCAGGAGTAAGCTATAAGCACTGCCAGAAATGCCCCCAAAACCAAAAGAGAAAAGAAAAAAAAACCTAGTCAGGGGATCCATAGATCTGTGGTTTTAATGTAATTACTGTTTTAATGAAATTACTGCCTTCCTTCAGTCTGTCTTTGATATTTGATTATACAGCACTATCCTATATGCTGTTTAAAGGACCATCCAAGGCACATATGCTGCCTGAACCCATGTGCTGCTATGCCGTGTGGCCAAGTACATGCGGTGCCTCGAGCACATGTGTCAGCCGCATCTCCCCCTCTTGAGATATGTGCTTTCATGCTCTCATGCCTAACGCTGGGTTGTCTGTGCTGTGGTTCCCCCATCCTTTGGGGAGCCTGCGCTCTCTCTTGAGCTCATTACTTGCACACTCTCTCTCTGTTCTCCAACCTCCCCCTTCCTAAAGAGCCTCCAAATAAAACCTATTTTTACTTAAATAAAGGGAGGGGTGCTATCCAATTGGAGAGATAGTATATACAGAATCCCTAGAGCACCAAGTGTGTTCCAAAAACCAAAAGAGGGCTGGAGCTGGAGTGCAATGGATAGGATGTTTGCCTTGCACACAGCTGATCTGGGTTTGATCCCCGCATCCCATGTCATCCTACAAGCACCGCCAGGAGTAATTCCTGAGTGCAGAGCCAAGAGTAACCCCTGAGCATTGATGGGTGTGACCCAAGAAACAAACAACAAAACAAAACCAAAAGAGAAAAATAACCCCCCAAAAAAAAAAAAAGCCCAAAGAAAATCCAACATGGAGCCTATTTTTTTCTAGCTAGTAAACTGAGTCCTTTTTGTTTTGCTTGTTTTGGGGCCATACCTGGTGATGCTCAGAAGTTCCTCCTGGCTCTGCACTCAGAAATCACTTCTGGTGGTGGTTGGGGACCATATGGGATGCCAAGGATAGAACCCAGGTTGACTGCATGCAAGGCAAGCGCCTTGTCCACTGTACTATCTCTCTGGCCCCAGCAAGAGTTTTAAGATAAATGAATATAGGAGCCGGAGCGATTACTGTACAGCTGGTAAGGCTTTTTGCCTTGCATGTGGCAGACCTGGGTTCGATCCCTGGGATCCCATATGGTCCCCTGAGCACTGCCAGGAGTAATTCCTGAGTGTAGAGCTAGGAGGAACCCCCTGAGCATTGCTGGGTGTGACCCCCAAAAGCAAAAAAAAAAAACAAAACAAAAACAAAAGAATATAAAAATTAAGAAGAAATAAAAAATAAATCAGTGCAGGTAAGTCTTATGCAGGCTAGAGGACAAATATATAAGGCGCATAATCAGAATGGGGGGGCCCCGCAGAGAGGGTGATGAGGACTTGCCCACGTGGCTGACCCTGGTTTGGTCCCTGGCACCACATGTGATCCATGAGACCACTGCATAAAGCCCAAAAAACAGGATAAAGCAGAAAGAAAAGAAAAACAAAAAAGGAAGAGTGGAAATGCTTGACTTGGTATGCTTACAAACACTGCCCTGGCCGTGTAGACTAGTGAAGGAAAGCACCCCTAAAAAGAACATCAAAGCAAAGAGCTGGGCAAAGGTGAGGGTGTAAACCATGCCAGTTTCTGGGAGAGGCCAGACCTGAGCAGCTGCCCTCCAGCAGACGCACCCTGAGAGCGTCAGGGATAGTGACACAGGCTCCCTGCAGGCCGGAGGAACATTCGGCAGAAAGGCATGGGCTGCTCTCACTGTGGTGCTTGGGTTTGTACCTTGAGTGGGTAGTGCTGGGCAGGCAAACCAAGGCCGTCCTCATGGCCAGCATGTGCTCCAGCCCTTTGGCCCCTCTGTTTTGTTTATTTGCGCTCAGAACAATGAAGTTAGACTTAATGTGTTTTTTCTCTTAATTTTTTTTTTTTTTTTCTTTTTTGGGTCACACCTGGCAATGCTCAGGGGGTTACTCCTGGCTCTGCACTCAGGAATTACTCCTGGCAGTGCCCGGGGGACCATATGGGATGCCGAGGATCGAGCCGGGGCCGGCGCCGGCTGCGTGCAAGGCAAACGCCCTACCCGCTGGGCTGTCACTCTGGCCCCTTTTCTTAATTTTTTAAATAATAAAAATATGTGTTTTATTTTTTGGGCCACACTTGACCATATTGGGAACTACTCCCAGCTCTGTGCCTGGGTGTGGCTCTCTGCGCTACTCAGGGGATCATGCGGTGCTGTGGGTTTAGTGGGCTTGGGTACCTGTGAGGCCAGTCCCTTAATCTCCATGTTATTTTCTTAGGCCCAGACTTGAGTGAGTTTGATTCTAGAATCAGTGATTTGTTTTGGGAGCATATCTGGCAGTGCTCAGGGCTTACTCCTGGCTCTGTGTTTAGGGGTCACTTCTGGTGGGCTAGGGGGGACCATATCGGGTGTTAGGGATTGACACCCATATGGGGTGTTAGGGATTGAACCTGGTTTGGCAATGGGCAAGGAAAATGCCCTACCTGCTGTATTATCACTTGGGCTCCCTGTTTTTAAAACATATTCATTTAGATATCAAGACTTTGGGGTCTGAGTAACAGTACAGCAGATAGGGTGCTTGCCTTACACGTGGCACCCCCAGGTTCAATTGCTGACAGCCCACATGGTCCCCTGAACCCTCCAGGAGTGAACCCTGAGCACAGCTAGGAGTAAGCCCTGAGCAACAGTGGGAGTGTTCCCCGCAAAATAGGAAAAAAAATAGTAATTAGCACTAAGCAAGGTATTTTTAGGCTTCTGGGAGATTTATAAGTCTTTCAAAGAAAAGAAATTAGTTGCAAGTAGATTAACTTCTGTTGTTATTTGAATATAAGATCTGACTTAGGATCAGGATAATAAGTAACAAAAAGAGTAATGAGTAATGGAGTAACAAGAGAGATATTAGGAAGACTGACAGGGTGTTTTTTTTTTCTTTTTTGGGTCACACCCGGCAACAGTCAGGGGTTACTCCTGGCTCTGCACTCAGGAATTAATCCTGGCTGTGCTTGGGGGACCAAATGTATGCCAGAGATAGAACCTGGGTCTGCTGCATGCATGGCAAATGCCCTACCCATTGTGCTGTCACTCTGGCCCCAAGACACACATTTTTTTTTTTTTATTATTTATTTTATTTTTCACTTTATTTATTTATTTCTTTTTGGGTCATACCCGGCAATGCTCAGGGGTTACATCTGAATCTGCACTCAGGAATTACTTCTGGCGGTGCTTGGGTACCATATGGGATGCCAGGGATTGAACCCGGGTCAACTGCTTGCAAAGCAAATGCCCTACCTGCTGGACTACCCCTCTGGGCCCTAGTTTTAAATTTATTTATTTATTTATTTATTTATTTATTTATTTATTTATTTATTTATTTATTTATTTATTTATTTAGGGTCACACCCAGCAACGCTCAGGGGCTACTCCTGGCTCTGCACTCAGGAATTACTCCTGGCGGTGCTCAGGGGACCATATGGGATGCCAGGAATCGAACCCAGGCCGGCACAGGCTGGCCACGCGCAAGGCAAACGCCCTACCTGCTGGGCTATCGCTCCGGCCCTAGTTTTTAATTTTTTAGATAGGGGGGAAGAAACAGAAAGGAGAGCAGAAGCAAAGAGTCAAATATGTTTTAAAATTTGGAATGAAATGAGGGGGTGGAGAGATAGTACAGCAGGATTGGCACTTGCCTGGCATACCAACTTCATTAACATCATTAAATGAACTTCTAATGACTAACACACACACACACAGATTTGGTGGGAGTGGGCCGCACACAGTTGTGGTCAGGGCTTTACTCCTGGCTCTGCTTAGGAGTGACTCTTGGTGGGCTTAGGAACCATGTATAGTATCAGGGATAGAACCAGGGTGTGTTGAATTGCAAGGTAAGTGCCTTACCCCTGTTCTATCTCTGGCCCCTTCTAGTGAGCATATTCATGCAGAAGAGAGTACCAGGGACAGTCAGCTTCCAGAGGAGGGAGGGAGAAGTCTGGGAACAGTGGTGACTGAAATATATCTAATGAGAAAGGTAGGGACCCGCCAGCTAGGAATCTGAAAGTTGGTGTGCTCTTTCCCTTCTTTATGCATCTCCCCTCGCCCGCTTGTTTGGTATTTAATGATCATTTTTATTATCAAAAGGATCTACCGCTACCAATCTCACGACTATGCCTTCAGTAGCGTAGAAGAGTTGCTCCATTCTCTAGGAGGGGATGACTTCCTTGGACTCCTTAACCGGACACTTAATGAGACCTTACACAAAGCTGGCTTCTCTCAGAAATTCCTCAGTGAAATTGTTGCTCCCATCATGAGGGTCAATTATGGCCAAAGCACAAACATCAATAGCTTTGCAGGTAAGTCAAGGGTTCAAACAGCTGTTGATTTAATTCACAGAGAGATTTATCTGATGCTGCAGTAACTTCTGAATTCATGCCATAAGTTGGAGAAGACCACCTTTCTCTGGATTGGGGTGATGGCTTAAAGGGCTGGAGCATATGCTTTCCACTAGGAGCTCCCTCGAGCCCCGAGCCAGACCCTGAGCAGCCGCCAGGGGTGGCCTCCTTCCTTCCCACCACGCACACAAATGCTCCTTTCTCTGTGGACTCCTAGTCATAGTTGGCACATTGTGTAGATGTGTATGTGCATGTGTATATGTGTATGTGCATGTATATATATGTGTATGTGCGTGTATATATGTGTATATGTATGTGCGTGTATGTATATGTGTATGCGTGTATATATGTGTATATGTGTATGCGTGTATATATGTGTATATGTGTATGTGCGTATATATGTGTATATATGTGTATGTGCATGTATATATATGTGTATATGTGTATGTGCGTAGTATATATGTGTGTGGATGTGTATGTCGTGTATATATATGTGTAGATGTGTATGTGCGTGTATATATATGTATAGATGTGTATGTAGTATATATATGTGTAGATGTATGCAGTATATATATATGTAGATGTGTATGTGCATGTATGTATGTGTAGATGTGTATGTGTGTATATATATGTGTATATGTGTATGTATGTGCATGTATATATGTGTATATGTATGTATGTGCATGCATATATATGTGTATATGCATGCATATATATGTGTATATGTGCATATATATGTGTATATTTGTGTATATATATGTGTATATGTGTATGTGCATGTATATATGTGTATATGTGTATGTGCATGTATATATATGTATATGTGTATGTGCATGTATATATGTGTGTATATGTGTATGCGTGTATTATATATGTATATATGTGTATGTGCATGTTTATGCGGAGAGATGAGCAAGCCTGTTCAGGGGAAAGATTCACCCCTGGACCGTTTGGAGCAGAGCCCCTTTCTGGGACAGGGGAGTAGTTAGAGCGACTCCTGGTGATGCTGTTTCATACTCTGGAGTGAAATAAAGTGAGAGTGAAAATCTGATTTTCCATTCTGACAGGAGCGGTGTCCATGGCTGGTACTGATTCTGGTCTTTGGTCAGTAGAAGGTGGCAACAAACTTGTTTGTTCAGGGCTCCTTGAGGCTTCTAAGAGCAACCTCATACCTGGCTCAGTAATGTTCATAGAGGATAAGACAAGGACAAAGAATACGGGTGAGCATGAACTGCTATTTTACTGTTCCATATTTACTTTGTAGAGGTCAGGGGAGGGCCGAGCTATAGTATAGCAGATGGGGCATTTGCATGTGGCCGATCCAGGTTTGATCCCTAACATCCCATACGGTTCCCTGAGTACCTCCAGGTGTAATTCCTGAGTGCAGAGCCAGGAGTAATCCCTGAGCATCGCTGGGTGTAACCCAAGAAGCCAAAAAAAAGGGATGAGGGGAATAAAATCTTAGGGGAGTAAATAAAAATAAAATCTTCTAGTATCTGTCAGTTTCAGATACTGAACTTTTAATTGTATGTATTGTGCTCTGTTGAATTATTCCTAAATGTGCTCCTGTATAGTGGAGTGACTCTGGATTTAAAAGGAAAAAAAATGTTGGGGCCGGAGCGATAGCCCAGCGGGTAGGGAGTTTGCCTTGCACGCAGACGGCCCATGCTGGCCCAGGTTCGATCCTCGGCATCCCATATGGTCCCCCAAGCACCGCCAGGAGTAATTCCTGAGTGCAGAGCCAGGAGTAACCCCTGAGTGTTGTCAGGTGTGACCCAAAAAAGCAAAAAAAAAAAAAAAAAAAAAAAAAAAAAAAACAACCTTTGGGGGCCAGCGAGATAGTAGAATGGCATTTGCCTTGCACACAGGAGACCTGGGTTTGCTCTGCAGCACCACAGATGGTTCCCGAATCATGATGTTTTTTTGCCAGGAGTGATCCTTGAGCTCAGAACCAAGAGTAGAACAGAGATCCACCAGGCGTGGTTCTAAAACAAACAAAAACTAACGAAAAACATTTTGTGTTTATACTTTTTGACAAGGTATTCTTTCAGAATAGGAAATGGTCTTGATGTAACAAATGCACGGGGAGTTAATTTAAAGCTCACAACTTATTTAATTATTAAGACTTGTGAACTATTGAGGCTACTGAATTATTTTTAGAAGGTAAAATAGAAAGTTTGCTTCCTTCTTCCTCTAGGAGATCCCACAAGGATGTACGAAGTGGTCTACCAAATTGGGTCTGAGACCTACACAGACACCTATGACATTATCCTGGTGGCCACTCCATTGATTCAAAAGATAGCCAACATCACCTTTCTCAACTTTGATCCTCCAATTGAGGAATTCCAGCAACAGTACCAACACATAGTGACAACTTTCGTGAAGGGGCAGTTAAACAGATACATGTTTTGTGCTAGATGCAAAGATGGTTTTGGTCTCAGTACAATCTTAACCACTGACAAATCAAAGTTGCTCGTCAATAGCATCGGAATCGTGACCTCTGTAAATGAACCGAGTTACATCCAACCATCAAAAGATGGGACAGGTATTTGGAAGATGTTTGCCAAAGAGACTCTCTCTAAGCAACAAATTTTAAAGATGTTTGATACCTACATGTATGCGTCCAAACAGCCATGGCTCGCATATCCTCGCTACCAGCCTCCAGAGAAATGTCCCTCCATCATCCTCCATGACCACCTTTATTACCTCAATGGCATAGAGTGTGCGGCAAGTGCCATGGAAATGAGTGCCATCGCAGCCCACAATGCCGCTCTCCTGGCTTATCACCGTTGGAATGGGCATAAAGACATGATTGACCAAGAAGAGTTATATGAGAAGCTTAAAACTGAACTCTGAAACTCTGTCTCTCTGCTTTCCTTGTATTTTGGTTCCAAGTGGATTATCATTGGTCAGAAAAGAATTCAGTCTGAGCAGAGTTGATTTGCAATCTGATGTTTTGCCATTATCATTGTCATCATGTAATTACGGTAATCCCAGCAAGTCATGAAAACACACAGGATTCTAATTGAGCATAAAGGTGTCGCTTAGTAGATGTAGTCCATCTCCAGAAGCTTAATTCTTTTAATATCCATCAGCATTATTCCTGAACTTGTCTGCTGATAAGAATCCCATGGAGGGGCCGCAGATGCTAGGTGGGCCGGCTAGAGGCCATGCTGTGCTCTCTCCAGCACCAGCACTGCCAGCAGCAGTGACCGCTGAGCACCGAGCCGGAGTATCCCCTGAGCACCACCAGAAGGGGCCCCCAAATTGAAAACAAACCAAAAAAATCACCCTAAGTTCGTTAGATGTAAGGATTCTCTAGCTCCCTGGATTTTCTGATTCAAAAAGGTCTGAAGATGGAATCCTGGACTTTGAACCAATGCTTCGAACATTTTAAACTGCACTTGAAGAATTTAAAGATGTGCTCATGACTGGGTACTATTTCATTTGCACTTCACAAGTGGACAGTGATTGATCTTTATAAAGTCAGATAAATACCTTGGAGGTCCTTGTCTTATACCTGACTTTAGTAATTTATATCCTTTTAAAGATGCCCAAAGCCTTCACTTTTAGAATGTTCTTTTGATTGCTTTCTTGTCTTGAACTTATTAGGGGTGAACTTCAAAAGTCTTAGTATATATGATTTTAGGATGAATACAAAAATTTCAAGAAAAATAAGAAGCAAATAGAGTTTGTTGATTTAAGAAGTTGACGATCTAAACAACAACAAAAACAAAAAAAAATCAGCATTCTATTGTCAAATTATCACCCGAGAAACTTTAAGAAATACTGATAAATGAGGGAGCCAACTTATTGGACTTGTATTTTCCCTTCACCCTTTTCCTTCCTGGAACATATGCGACAGGCGTGAGAACAAGAACCATATGCTAAAGATTTCTGGGCAGAGATAGATTAGGAAGTCTATGAGTGTGCTGCAAAGATCTTTGCTGCCTATCCAGCCTTATTGTTCCACACAAAAATTAAAGCCCTAAATTGTTTAAAAAAAAAAGACTGGAGAGATAATAGTGGCTTGGGCGCTTGCCTTACGATCGCCAACCTATGTGTGCTCACCTGCACATATTCTGAGCCCTGGTAGGAGTGAATATGAGCACAGAGCCAGAAGTAAGTCCTGAGTACTGCTGGGTGTGACCCAAAAAAACAAAACAAAAACCTTTTCCTCCTGAAATTCTGTTGTAGTAGATTGAGGATAAAGACTGCATAGCTTTGTGGTTTTTTTTTTTTTTTTTTTTTTGGGTCACACCCAGCAATGCTCAGGGTTTCTCCTGGCTCTGCACTCAGGAATTACTCCTGGCGGTGCTTGGGATGCCGGGGATCGAACCCGGGCCGGCATGGGCTGCCTGCGTGCAAGGCAAACTCCTTACCGCTGGGCTATTGCTCCGACCCTGTGGTTTTGTTTTAAAGGTCCTTGTTTATAATAACCTGGATTGAGAATCAATGATATAGTACTTAAGAAGTCTCCAAAGGTTATTTTAGTGCCTTAGAAGTCCCATGAAACACAATTGTATGATCAAAGTGGACTTTTTGGTGAAGAATTTCTCTGAGAACTCCAGTAGCACACTTGGATACTAAGATGTAATGACAGTCTAGCCGCAGAGATGATTTATACCTTACTCCAGAGCAGTTAAAATGAGTGGTGTATTCAGCGTGGCAGTCTGCTGATTCAAGACTATGTTCAAGCAGTTAAATGTGTCAAAGCTTTCGTGACATTTTGAGTGAGTTTGGTTGCTGCACACGTCTGTTCTTGGCTCTTGTTAGGCGCCGGAATACTTCCCTGATGCCTCTGGTATGCATCCTAATTTGAGATTACATCTATGTAAAGAGCATGAATGACTGATAAAAAGCTTGTGAATTCTGAAATTGCAAATCAAGATCCAGATAGAGGGGGTTCAGGTGCTTGCCTCGAGTGTGGCTGTCCCTGGTTCTATCCCGCACCATGTTTCCCTGGACACCAGCAGGACATTCCCCCACCCACCAAATTAAGACTCTTCCCCTCTCCCCACAGAATAAAATTGCAGCCAAGATGATGTGTGAAGTTTTCTCCAGATTATGATAGTAGCTGTTTCAGCAAAATGCTAAGAATGTTAATTCTTAAAATGATTCTGTTGTAATTATGACGATAAAACCTCCAAGATTGTGTAAAGAAGGGATTAAATTTATAGTGTCACTTGGTTGGCTTTATTTCATTAACAAGTATACTTGATTGCTTTTCCTTTATAATTGAAGAACATATATGGAGAATATAATGATTTATTGTATTTCCTGAAGATTGGAAAGTACTAATGAAATAGTTCATTTTTGTCACCTGTAAACTTATTTATAGTGGAATATATTTTTATTTAAAGGGACACAAGTTTAAAATGTTGCTTCTGTGTCAGGTCAGCTGATTGTTTCAGGTTATTGAAGCTTTCTTAAAGAGCAAAGCATGTTACCAACATGCCAAGTATATTTGTTTTAATGAAGTTACAGTATTATTTATTTGAAAACTACTGTCAGAACATCTTACTGTAGACCGTTTTAGGTAACTTTGTACAGGAAGAGCCTGGCAAGTGTGCTCGGCAGAGCCTGGCAAGCTACCCGTGTCATATTTGACATGCCAAATACCAGTAACAATTATAGACCTCATTCCCATGACCTGATGGAATGGTGAGGCTCTTTATGTTCCTGGAGCGGGATGATGTCCTTGGGCTATCTCCCATGTGACAGGACGTATTAAGATGTTACTGGTGCCCACTCGAGCAAATCAATGATATATGGGAAGACAGTAAAGGAAGACGAACAAGCAGGATCCAGTTCTCTTCCAGTAAGTATTTCTCCAGCTTGATGGGAAATAATTGGAATAATTGGAAGGCTTGCTCAGTGTCATGCCCAGAATATTCAAGATTTCGAGCTGGATATAAAATTTGTTTTACTTAAGTTCCTGGAGGGTTAGAGAACCAATTCTATAGTTCTGTGTGGTGAAAACTTGTGGCTGGAGATATAGTTCTGAGGCCCTGGGTTTGATCCCTAGGATCGCAAAATAAGAGCCTGTAAATATCAACATGAGCTGCTGAATAAAGATTTATTGAACTTCATGTTCATTCCTGTGGTTAATTGTTCTTTTATTGTACATTTTGATAAACAGGAAATACTATTTGAGATACAAGCAAGCCAGCATTGTTTTTTAAGTACTTGCATATATATCCCATTCTCTAAAGTGACTCAAGATTTATATGCTTTTTAGCAGATCAAAAAAAAAAAAAAAAAGACAGGCCTAAGTATTTGCTTCTTAGATTTCTTACTGTTAGCGTTTGTTACAGCCATGTGTAATTTATCTCATCTGGGTTTGTGTATCAAGTTTATGAACTTACTGTATATTTTGTGGGTAGCGCCATCAGTACCTTCACAAAGAGCCACAATACACTGGAATATTTCTCTGTAATTGTATTTCTACTCTTTAAAAATTGTTTCCCATCTGTGTTCAAAATAAAACTACTGTATCACTGGCTGTGTCTTAATTTTTTTTTCTTTGTTTCCAAAGTTATTAATGCATGGTTTAAAAAGAGGAGAGAGGGGGAACAGCGAGAAAGCTGGTTCCAGGTCTGAGGGAATATAGAAAGGTGGGGGAAGAAGAGGGGACAAGTTGGGGGGAAAATCCAGTGGCCCGAAATCCCAGTTTCCCACCCTCACCCCTGCCCTTGGAGTGAATTAGTTTTTGAATCAGTTTTGTACAAGTGAAGAGTCAGTGAAGAATCAGTTTCGCACAAGAGTTTTTAAAAAATCAAATCACAGCAAAGCTGGCTTGGCTTGTTTTGAGCCGCCTCTACCTAATTCTGACTCTAGCCAGTCCTGTCTCTTCACCACAGACAGTTTGGCTCTCCTAGGTCCCGCTTATGTCCCTGTCTGGGCTTTCCATGAGTGCGAACATGAAGTTGGTGAGGCTGCTTCAGAGCCTGACCCATGTGTCCATCCAGACTCCCAAGTGCAGTGCAGGGCTCCCAGGGCAGAGAGGGGTGGGAGGGGCAGACCCTGCCCAGGCAGCCCTCATCACTGGACAGGGCAGCAGACGGCTCTCCCTCCTTTTCCCCCCACCCCAACCAGGTGGAGGGGGAGCAGCTGTCACCAGAGCCTGTGTTGAAGGTTTCGGCTCAGCACAGAACGAACATCAGCAGTGAACCTGACAGCATCCAGCATTGGAAGCAGGTTGAGAAGGGCAGCGCCACTGGGGTCACTGAACCAGGATTTGATGGGGATGGAATTGTCTGGATGGCTTCTGGGGAGTTATCCAGTATCACACAATGCTGGCAAGGTCACTAGAGGCCCTTTGATGTAGCTGCCCAATTCCAAAGTGCAGTGCTGTCTGTTTATCTCTTTAGAATGCTTCTGCTGTTGTCCAGTTTATCTGCTATAGCAGTCAAAGATCTCATGCTTGCTGTAAATACCGCCAGCTCATGCCACTGGCTCACCACTTCAAGAAACCCACGCACGAGACCTCATGTACAAAAACCCGGGCGGGATGTTTATCTATTACTACCTTGAGGATGAAGTCAGGTGTTCCAGGTTGAACTGTGGGCCTCAGGACCCCATCATGATGTGTCTCATCCAGATCCATCACTAGGATCTTCCTCTTTACCTGGCCTACCCGATTTCGGGACACAGGAGGTAAGGGAAGGATACAGCAAACAGTCTGATACTGAATTGCTGTGCGGATCTGCCTCCGCCAAAGGTATATGAAGATGCTCCAGAGCTTGGCGAAGGCCACGAACGCCGCAGCATCATCCCAATGACCCCTGCAACGCTGGCCCACCCCTCCCACCCCCCAGTGGCCCAAAGAGGTCGCAGAGAGGGGCAGGGAGCGGACAGCTCAGAAAGCTACCCAGAGAGGGGAAAGCCCAGCATAATGGAGAGCTGGGGGACAGGCGTGCCTGCGGGAGCCCACCTGGTCGGGAGTGGCACCGATGGCTTCACGGAGGGTGCAGGCTGAGACAGGTAAGGCTAAGATGGGGTCCCTCGGAGACCAGGAGAGAAGGGGATGGAGAATGGGGGGAGGGGGCTTGGGAGAAGGGAGGGAGAAAGGGGAGGGGGAAGGGGGAGCAAGAGTCTTTATTTTGTTTGTTTTTTTTTTGCTTTTGGGTCACACCCAGAATGCTCAGGTTACCCTGGCTCTGACTCAGGAATTACCCTGGCGGCCGGGACCATATGGGATGCCGGGATCGACCCGGCGGCACAGGCCGCCCGCAAGGCAAACGCCCTACCCGGCTAGGCTACCCCGCCCCTATTTTGTTGTACTATACTTTTGCCTTCCATGCAGCTGACCCGAGTTCAATCCCCAACATGCCCCAAGCACTGTCAGGAGCGCAGAGCTAGGAGTATCCCCTAGGTGTGGCCCCCCAAACACTCTGCCTCCACACCCTGCCTCCTGCATGAAAAGAGTATGTTCCAGCTGGGTTAACTCTCCCACCCTAGAACAGTCCTTAATAGAAAAGGCAATTTTTTTTGACTATTTATTTAACAAAAACATTCATGAAAATGTACATGACTCAATTTTGTTATCAGTAAAAAGATGCAAATGACGGAACACACGGAAGACTTCTAAACAACCACTATACTCGTTCCAAGGCTTCTAACATGATGATACTATTTCCTCGTATTACCTAAAAAAAGAGAAAAGCAAATTTGAAAATTCATTTAACAGACACCTGGCAGTGTTCAGGGGACCATTTCTGATGAAAGGAACTGAAGTGGGCTCAGCTACAGGCTCTTCCCCTGTAGTATCGTTCTGGTCCTTCATTTACTTTCTAAAAACTCAGGTCCACATGCATTGCAGAGGCAGTCAAATACTCAAAAAAATCCCCAATATATATAAAGTGCAGGACTCCAATGAACATACTGCCCCGCCAAGTTCATACGTTAGCAGAGAAAAGAGGTACAGCAAAGTATATCAGTTCAAGAATATGAGATAATTTAGGAAACATCTGGACAGATCTGAAAACTAGGCTGATGAAGATATATTTTAGCTGGTCTTGAAAACCTGGGTTAGTCTTTGACAGGAAATCTTGATAATTAAGATGACAAAGTACACAGAGTTAAGGAAAGAATAAAATTCGAGCATAATAAAACATTCTGTAGGGAGTAGAGTTGACATTCAATCTGAAAATCTCTAAGAGATCCGTTTTATTTGTGGGTGGGTGGTGGTCATGGTGGTTTTGGGCTACAAGGTAACTTTGGGGGGGGGAGAAATGTCATATCTGATGATGCTTGAGGAACAATTGGCATTGGGAATGAAACTGAGGTCTGCCACATGCAAGGTCTTAATTCCTTAACCACTATGCTATCTTTCCGGCCCCTCTAAGAGAAACCTAGGCTCTTTACATACCACCATTCCAATATTATTCTGTTGCCCACTTGTCGCCATCTCCACACATTCATCTATCACAAGATTCATAAAAGGATCAAATCCTCAAGTATCCCTTGGACATGTCTGCCGCCATTCAATTTCACTATACAAAAAGATAATTAAAAAAAGTTACTTAAAGAACCGTGATTCCAAAGTTATTTCAACATCAACTCTCCCCACCAGTGTCTCCACAGCCCCATAATTGTCGTCCCCCTCACCTTTGCCACCCTGACAGGCACATTACAAAGTTCTGATGGTTGCAGCTTAGCTGTTACCTTTTCATTGTTGCCGAGTCTGTGTTCTGGATATATAACTACCATTCTCCCACATCACCAGTGTAACTGAAGTCCCGACCCTACTTGCCCTTCCTTTCTCTTACAAAGGGAGAAAGAAGTTTTAATGAAATTGATTAGAAACAACTCAAAAAAGTTAGCTAAAAAATAAAAGGCAGGTGTTGAAGTATAATCTACTACCCCCTCCAAATGCCAAAAGCAGAGCAATCCTAATAAATTAAAAAAAAAAAAGGGGGAGATGACCTTCCCAGTGCTGTGAGGATTGAATTTAAGACTTTATATAGTACTTTTGCCAAGAATCCTTACATTTTATTAAGGGTTGTAAAATATTTTTTACCTTCATAAGAGGTAAAAATAGAATATGAACTTTTAAAAACAAAATTTGGTTTTTGATTCATACCAGCTGTGTTCAGGAGTTACTCCTGGCTCTTCACTCAAGAAATCCCTCCTGGGTTAGACGAGAGCACAGCAGGTAGGGCGTTTGCCTTGCATGCGGCCAATCTGGGTTCAATCCCGGCATCCCATATGGTCTCCTGAGCACCGCCAGGAGTTAATTCCTGAGTGAAGAGCCGGAGTAACTCCTGAACATTCATAACCCCTTAGCATCGCCATGAGTGACCCAAAAAAAAAAAAAAAGATTCCTCCTGGTAGTGCTCTGGGGACACTAGGACATCTGAGGATCAACACCAGGCAGGCTCAAGCAGTGCAAGTGCCCTACCCACTGTACTATCTCTTTGGCTTCGAGAGCCAGTTTTAAGTCCTATACACTTTTTTTTTTTTGGAGCCACAAGCAGCGGAGGAATTACTCCTCACAGTGCATGGAGGACAATATGGGATACTGGGACCAAATCCACGCCGGTAGCATGCAAGGCAAATACCTACCGCTGTACTATCTATCGCCCCAGTCCCAATTCTATATACTTCTAATACTGAACAGGTCAGATTTCTTTTTTTTCTTTTGGCTTTTTGGATCACATCTGGTGATGCCCAGGGGATCATATGGGATGCTGGGGATTGCACCTGAGTTGGCCACATGTAAGGCAAACACTCTCCCTACTGCTCTGCCTCCTCCCCCACAAATTGGTTTTCATACAATTCCTTTGTTTAAAGGAAAAGGCTGATTGCCCCCAAATCGTAACAAATACAAAATCCTTATAAATTTTGTAAAAAAGTTTTAAGTGAGGGCTGGATAGTACAGAATGGCATTTACCTGCACATGGCAAACCTGAGTTCGATCCCTACCACTGAAGTCATGATCACACAAGCCACACTGCAGAGCTAGGAAAAGCCCTGAGCATCACTGGATGACTCCAAAACATAATTATGAGAAATATGTTCCAAATTAGATAAATAAGATAATCTATTAAGGATTTTGATAAGCCTGATAAATACTTAACTGGGCCTTGGGGTCGGAGCGATAGCCCAGCAGGTAGGGTGTTTGCCTTGTATGCGGCCGGCCCATGCCGGGCCTGGGTTCGATCCCGGCATCCCATATGGTCCCCCGAGCACCGCTTAGGAGTAATTCCTGAGTGCAGAGCCAGGAGTAACCCCTGAGCATCACCAGGTATGACCCAAAAAAAAAAAAAATAGTGTCTGGGGCTGAAGTGATAGCACAGTGGGGAGGGTGTTTGCCTTGCATGCAGCAGACCTGGGTTCCATTCCCGGCATCCCATATGGGTCCCTGAGCATGACCAGGAGTGATTCCTGAGTGCAGAGCCAGGGAGTAACCCCTGAGCACTGCTAGGTGTGACCCAAAAAGTTAAAATGGTATATTTTAACAAGACATATATAAAAAGAAACAAGATTTGAAACAACTTACGTGATAACTTCTTGTCCATAAATCTGAAAAAGTAAAAGAAGGTATATAACTGACTTAAAAATCTTACATAAGTTAATAATAATCACAACAATATATACTAACATTTACTAAAGAGAATGTAACAATTAAAAACAGTAAGCATTCTGTACTGCTGTAGAGGATAATCTTTATACATAATTACTAAAACATTCATGTTCAATATTTGACATAAATCTTTTGCCCCTGACATACTTCGTGTGTGTGTGTACGCAGCGTGTTAGTTACTCTTGACTCCGCACTCAAGAATCACTCCTGGGGCGGAGCAATAGCCCAGCGGGTAGGGCATTTGCCTTGCACCGGCCTGGATTCGACCCCTGGCATCCCATATGGTCCCCCCAACACTGCCAGGTACTCCTGAGTGCAGAGCCAGGGAGAAACCCCTGAGCATTGCCGGGTGTGACCCCCAAAAAAAAAGAATCACTCCTGGCGGTGCTTGAGACACCATACGGGATGCCATGGAACCCCGGATGGCTGCATGCAAGTACCCTAACCACTGTACTGTTGCTCCAGCCCCTGACGGAATTGTTAACAGTCATTAAAAAGTCCTCAGGGGGCTGGAGCAATAGCATAGCAGGTAGGCGTATGCCTGGCATGCGGCCGACCTGGGTTCGATCCCCGCATCCCATATGGTCCTCCGAGCACCGCCAGGAGTGATTCCTGAGTGGAGAGCCCCGAGTAACCTCTGAGCATTGCCAGGTGTGACCTCGCCCCCAAAAAAAAAGTCCTCAGGGATTCAGTTTAATTTTGGTTATTTCTGAAGCCAAGCAAAGATGTGAAAAAAAAAAAAAAGTAATCAAACCATATCCATTTCAGTAGGTATTTTATTTGAGACAGTAGCATTACTGAATATTAAGCATTGCTCTCCTTTGTGTTTTGGGGAGAGAAGGTTCTAGGTCTCCCCAGCAGTGCTGGCGGACCATAGGTGATGCCATCTCTCCAGCTCTTTAAGCAATAATCCTAAGTGTTAAAAATATTCAACACTGAACTATATTCTAACTAAAATAAACGCATATTTTGAAATTAAGAATTTTGGATTACTCTGAAAAAATCCCATTAAACCATGTCATCAAACCAGCTGTGTATGTGTTTTGGTGGTTCTAGGGATTGAACCCAGGTATCTTGTATACACGGTATATATTCTTCAAATGATCAGGTAGAAAATACAAATTTCACCTAATTTAATATGTAAAATATCAAGAAAATCAGAAGATTAGAAAGACAAAGGATCTGACTAAAACAATAAGAAGGAAAAATACGCATCGAAGTTGGACAGACTGCTCAATGGGATGAGCACAAATGAGGCCTGGGATGATCTGTGGCAATACCAGGTAAGGTCCTTACTAAAGAAAATTAAAAAACCCCTCAAATACATACATATAGATTTGTTCAGAGTCACATAGATAAGAAATGATTCAGGTTAGAAATCAGGGTACCAATATGTTAGTAGTATTTGCTGCCTGGAACTTTTTTTTTTTGCTTTTTTGGGGTCACACCCGGCAATGCTCAGGGGTTTCTCCTGGCTCTGCACTCAGCAATTACTCCTGGCGGTGCTCGGGGGACCATATGGGATGCCGGGATTGAACCTGGGCTGGCATGGGCCGACCGCGTGCAAGGCAAACGCCCTACCTGCTGGGCTATCGCTCCGGCCCCATGCTGCCTGGATTTTAAGAGTAGTCTTAAATACAGCCTGGGTTTTGTTATGTAGGAAATAGTAAGCTTTTAAAGCAGAGTCAAGGAGCCAGAGAGATAGCACAGCAGGTAGGGTGTTTGCCTGAGCAAAGTAATTCCTGAGCAAAGAGCCAGAAGTAACCTGAGCATTGCCGGGTGTGACTCAAAAAGGGAAAAAAAAAAAAAAAAAAAAAAGCAGAGGCCAGAGCGGTAGGGCGTTTGCCTTGCATGCGGACAACCCGGGCTCGATCCCTGGCATCCCATATGGTCCCCTGAGCACCATCAGGAGTAATTCCTGAGTGCAGAGCCAGGAGTAACCCCTGAGCATTGCCAGGTGTGACCCAAAAAAAAAAAAAAAGCAGAATTAGTCTTTGGCAAGACTACAATGACAGTGACTTTTAGAAGGGGAAAGGGAGGGGGCCAGAGCGGATAGTCCAGCGGGTAGGGCGTTTGCCTTGCACGCAGCTGGCCCATGCGGCCGGGTTCGATCCCGGCATCCCATATAGTCCCCCAAGCACTGCTAGAGTAATTCCTGAGTGCAGAGCCAGGAGTAAACCCTGAGCAAAAAAAAAAAAAAAAAAAAAAGGGAAAGGGAGGGCCGGAGTGGGTTAAGGTGCTTGTCTTGCATGTGGCTAAAAATGTGATCACCAGCATCCCATATGGTCCCCGAGCTCCAGCTGCAGTATTCCTGAGTATAGTCAGGAATAGCTCAAAAAACAAAGAGAAGGGAGGTGGGTAGGCCAGGGTGTACCTCAACTTATATGACAACTGACAGCCGGGGCCAATTATTTCTTGGCTGAGCAATATCAATATGTTTTAGAACGTTAACTGGAGGGACCTTATTCTGTAGATGTGCCATTGTTTCTGGCTCTTAACTGGCTCTAACCCGAGCTCCTAGTTAAGAAACACTGAGTTTTAGCCAGGGATAGAGCTCAGAGAGAACACTTGCCTTGCACGTCCTCATTTATGTCCAGGCACCAGAAACCATATGAGTTATGGTTCTGAGCTCTGAACATGGCCAAACAGAAAGGTATAACTAAAGGTTTAACTAAAATATGGTCTGGAGAGAGTACAGTGGATTAAGCCATGTGCCTTATACACAGCTGATCCTGTGAAAGAAAGACTCCAAAGAGTACACTGGATTAAGGCATGAGCCTTACATGAGCTGAGCCTGACCCCTAGAACTACACAGGGTCCCCGAGCATCACTGGATATGATCCCTGAGCTCAGAGCCAGGATAAAGCCCTCAGAACAGCTGGATGTGGCATAAAAACAAAACAGAACAAAACAAATTAAAATGGTATAGTTTTTTTTTTTCTTTTTGGGTCACACCCGGGGATGCTCAGGGGACCATAGGGTATGCTGGGAATCAAACCCAGGTCAGCCACATATGAGGCAAACGCCTTACTTGCTGTACTATTGCTCGGCCCAGATGATGGTATAGTTGAGTGCCAGATAGTACAGGGATCAAGGCGTTTGCTTGCACACAGCCCAGGTTCCATGAGTACTGCACATCTGAGCACCACCAGGATTCTGTGGACCAGGCTGCTGGAGCACAAGGCCTGAGCACAGTCCACAGCTGACCCCCCCAACAAAAAGACGAAAAGAGCATCTATTTGACACACCTGTTGTCCTGCTCAGAACATTAGTGAAAGGTTTGTAGGACACATAAAGGGCAATTACCTTAATGGCTCTGTGGCTACCTAAGGGAACAACTGCTGGGTTTTTAAGCTTCAAACTATGACAACTGACAGCCGAGGCCAATTATTTCTTGATATTGAATAAGATATAAGATAAATAGATAAGGGATTACTTATATCCATTAGTGATCATTCCAATGTCTGTATACAATCAAGGCAAACCATTTATCACTCTTTTACGGTAAGACCTCTTTCACTGTTTTACTTTTTTGAACAGTTCCACTAGGGAACTAAGAATTTTGCATGATTTTCCCATAGATTTGTTTATATTTTGTATAAAAGTAAAGCCTGTCTGGCACATTCATTGATGATGTTATAAAGTCGGGTGGAGGGATGGAGAGAGTACAGCGGGTAGGGCCTTGCCTTGCACGCGGGTGACCCGGGTTCGATTCCCCCAACCTTCCGCCTAGGAGGGATCCCGAGGTGCTGCGCCCTGAGCACACTGTGGCCCCGAAACCAAAAATCCCCAGCAGCTTTCACAGCACAGCAAGGAATCACGCGGCATTCACAACGCACTAAAGCAAAAAAAAAAAAAAAAAAAAAAAACCTACGGGATTTTCTTCTATGAGAGGACTGATTCCTCTTATAATGTCAAATGCTTGAAACCCTCCCCCACCCCAATTCTTACAGCATTACTCCCTGGCCACAAACAAATAACAGGACACGTATTCAAGACGTTTAACAAAGGAGGGCATGGGAGATCTTCCAGCAACAAGTGGGAGGGGGATGGAGGCTGGGATGGGGGCGAAGGCGCAGGAATTGGGCTAGGGAGGCCAGCCGGCGGGACAGAGGTGTTCGGCCCCAGCGTGCAGCCCAAGCCCCAGTGCGAGGCGGACGCGGACCACGGGCCCCCCAGCGCGCGATGTGGCGCGTCCCGGGCGGGGGAGCACGCACCGGCCAGGAGCCCGAGCACGGCGAGAAGCTGCAGCCCGCCGCGGCCCTCGTCGTCCCCACTTACTTTTCAGCTCCGGGGGTGGGCTTTGCTCATGGTGTCTCCTCGGCGGGTTCAAAGACGCCTCCAAGACAAATCTCTAGGCCTCCTCACGCTCCAGCGGTAGGCCAGGAGTTTCGTGTCTGACGTCACTAGCCGCTCGAGCCAATCATTATCCTTAGCGTTCACGGTTTACCTCGCGATACTTAGGAAATTGCGAGAGTTGGTCAGACGCCAGCTTCCGGCTACGGCGCCAGCTATTGGCTAGGCTAGGAGGTGATGTTGGGGGCATTTCCGTTTCCTCCTCTGTAAGAGTTAATAACGGTTTCTGAGACACATACATTCATTCGTTAAATATTAATTCCTTATCTCTGTCGATTGTGTCTCTTTTGTTGTTATTCACAACCTGCGGTGCTCGAAGGAGCTCATACTTGGAGCCGGAACGGAACCGCTGTCAGCCGTTTGCATGGCTAGAGCCCCTGGACCCATGTATCAATTATTTGGCACATCCATTGAAGATGCTTATATATATATATATACACATCTATATGTTATATATATAAAACATATATATATATATATATATATATGTATATATATATATATATATAATATATTTTGCTTTTCGGGCTCACACCGGCGATGCTCAGGGTTACTCCTGGCTCTGCACTCAGGAATTACTCCTGGCGGTGCTCGGGGGACCATATGGGATGCCGGAGATCGAACCCAGGCCGGCATAGGCCGGCCTTGTGCAAGGCAAACGCCCTACCCGCTGGGCTATCGCTCTGGCCCCTGAAGATGTTATAAACTCGGGATGGAGAGAGTACAGAGGGTAGGGTAAACTCAGATGAAGAGTACAGCGAGTTTTAAGAGTACAAAACAAACAAAAATATTGTTTTGAAGAGTTGGAAGGTACGGCTCAGAAATGATCCACCAATTGTGCAGCACTCTCCAGAACCAAACTTAATTGTACCTTGCTCCAGTATATAAAAATCATCTCTAATATGATGTACAGATGTTCAAGTTAGGTCTTTAAAATAAAGAATCTACAGTTACAAAGTAAATGAGGATTATAAAAGATTTAAGAGGTCAAAATAGAGAAACCCTGATAATTCGATGCAGGAGATGGCCTTCCAAAACTCAATTCATAGAGCCGGGATGCGGCCTAAGTGATAGAATACATGATGTCTTAGGTCTTGATTTCCATTTGCAGCATCAATAACACAAACAAACAAACAAACAAAAATCCTGACATCCTTTGTTTTGAGTTGCACCTGCCAGTGCTCAGGAGCTACTCCTGACTCTAAAACTCTTTCAGGAATCACTCCTGGAAGTTTTGGGACCAAATGGGGTGCCAGGAATCGAACCCAAGTTGGGGCATTCATCATACCCTTATGTCCTTAAATACCAAAGACAGCAAATACTTAAATTCATTTTAGGGCTAGTGATAAAGTACACTGGGGTAATGAGCTTGTTTTGCAATCCCTGACATCACCTATCACTCCCTATACACAACCAGGGTGATCTCTTAACAGAGTCTAGAACAGGCCTTGAGTACAACTGGATGTATTCCAAACAAATTTTCTCTAGAGGGGTTTAACTGTACAACTGGATGTGTTCCAAACAAATAAATTCTCTCTAGAGGGGTTTAACTGTACATTTTCCACCTCTTGCTGAAGCTGGAGAACTATAATGGATAGACTTTTTTTCAGTGTCATTGACTTTTTTTTTTTTTTTTTTGCTTTTTTGGGTCACACCCGGCGATGCTCAGGGGTTACTCCTGGCTCTGCACTCAGGAGTTACTCCTGGTGGTACTTGGGGGACCATATGGGATGCCGGGATTGAACCCGGGCTGGCACAGGCCGGCTGCGTGCAAGGCAAACACCCTACCCACTGAGCTATCGCTCCAGCCGCATTTTATTTTTAACACGTTTCTATTGATGTACCAGGATTTACAATATTAATATACTTTTCACGCACACATCATTCCAATAGAGCCTGCTTTCCTCTGCCAGTATCCCAACAACCCTTTTCAATGCCCTGTCTCATTAAGCTGAATCCTAAATACAAAGTCTTTGACTTAAATAATTTAAAGAAAAAAATTTTACAGCAACTAGAGATGGGCAGGGTATTTTCCTTGCACACAGCTGGCCTGAGTTTGATCCCTAGCACTCCATATGGCCCCTGGAGCCCACCAGGAATGATCCCTGAGCACAGAATCAAATCCTTGAGTATTGCTGGGTATGACACCAAAACAAAGCATTTAATAGCTTTTATCTTTTTCACATTAGTGGAATTCAAAAATCACGGTTCCTGCTTCCCTTCAGTTTTTCCCATTTACACTAAATCACTTGTGCATTTGAACCACAGCACACTTTTTTTTTTTTTTTGTCTTTTGGGTCACACCCGGCAATGCTCAGGGACTACTCCTGGCTCTGCACTCAGGAATTACTCTTGGCGGTGCTCAGGGTACAATATGGGATGCTGGGGATTGAACCCAGGCCGGCAGAGGCCAGCCAGATGCAAGGCAAACACCTTACTCGCTGGGCTATCGCTCCGGCCCCTCAGCACACAATTTTTTAACTCGTCTGGACTTTGGCTTTGGGTACACATCCTATATTCTCAGGGATGACTCCTAGCCTCGGTGTCTTGCTTAGGGTTAGCTCTCAGTGCTCGGAGCACATGCTTTGCATGTAGAAGGTCTGGGTTGTTTGCTCTTTTCGCACCATTAGGAGGTGAGCACCAATGGCATGGCCCAAACACACACACACACACACACACACACACACACAATTGTTTCCACATATTACACAGTGAAGCATATTTTGGTGTGGGGCCCAGAAACCTGGGGCTCAGTGGGTAGAGTATATTTTGGAAGTGTCGATCCTTGGCGCCCATAGGTCAACCCCAAGAACACACCCCAAAAACCCACTACAAAAAACAAACATGCCTCCCTAAGCCCAAAGGTCCTAATAAATTATATATTTGCTGCCCATATATAAGGAAAGAAACACAACAGTGGAGGAAAAATTAAACATTTAATTTTTAGAACCAAACCACTAGGAAAATATATCACAATCTTGAACAGCAAACAGATAGGCTATAGTTCAAGTAAAACATTGGTAAAAAGACAAGGCCCTTATCAAAATGATAAGGTGCTGGTACGAACAATGTAGAATGTAAAGGCCCCAGGCAAAAGTGTATTTGGTGAAGGCATTGCTTTCTTTTACTCTAAAGGAGTCACAGCTCCTGCTAGTCCAGTTACTTGCTTTTTCTCCCTTGTCCTTGCTGTTGCCAAGGGATTGCTTCCCTAGGGCTGTTATTTTAGGGGACCAGTGCACAACATACAGACAATATTGAGTTTAGGCTTTCACTTATTCTACCTATGAAAGCCAGGTTTTTCTAGATCCAAGCATTTCAAACTCTATATACAGTCAAGAGTTGCTCTATCACTGTTCATTCCTGTATACTGGTATACACCCAACCAACTCCCCCTCTCTCAGGGTGAGTGTCTGCAATACTGTCCTGTAACTCAGCTGCAGAGAGCCTGGGGTCCATTTTGTCAGTCAGCAAGGGAGAACCTCTGCTTCTGATACACACTGTGCCATCCCCTGTCATATCCTGCAGGTCTCCAAGCTGAAAGATGCAATGCATGGAAAATTTCAAGTAGTGTACATTTATATTGTGATGGCCAGACACAAGGAACTTGAAAGTTCTTAACCAAACTAGTCTTTCTCCCCGACTCTGTACCTTAACTCAATTTCGTGCTCTTGCATATAAAATAAAACCAAGCAAAATAAAGACCGTTTCCCCGCATATCTAAATTAAGGACCTCATGGATTTTGCTTTACCGGTTTACAAAAACGATGTAGTGATCTTTATGGTCAACAGGAGGTTGGAACAAACACCTCCTTTCACTCTCCATCAGATCACTGGCAGGGAGAGGAACCTGCCAGCTTCCTGATATCCAACTGAGTGCTAAAAAGCAGCTGGTATGTTGGAGAGCGATGGTTTGGTATGAGAGATCCTACAGTCAGGACAAGCACCTGCCACCAATATTTAGGTTCACAAATATCTCCTGTGCTATCTCTGATACAAATTTGAGCACCAGTTTTTTTCTTTTTTCACTTCTAAGACTTGAAAAAGAAAGGAACCAGTGTCCAGAGGCAAGCGACAGGGACCTTAAACTTGCTGCCCTCCTTTTCTTCATTCTTCGACACTGTTTAAAAGACCAACATTCCCATTTCTCTTTTTCAAAGAGATTCCTGCCCCTAGTCTCCATTGCAGGCGCAATGATTTCTATTTCCGATGGATGAGAGAGACTCCTTCATCTTCTTCGCCATGGTCGGGATGAGGTGCATGTGATCATCTACACACTTGGTCACACAATTCTCCAGCTGCCGTTTCACCTGAAGCTCTTTACTCCCGCATCTATTGAATCTTTGGCTTTGTCGTTGCAATGCATGGTGCACCGGGCCAGGCGGTCCTGCAGTAGGGAAGCCGAGCGCAAAGGTTGAGAGTCTAGTTTCCTTTTCCCAGGTTCTAATCGTGTGCCTGCCCCCATGTGTCATTTATTCTGATCAAGCAAAGGGATGCTTTGGTGCAATGGATTAGCCAGAATGAAGCAGTTGGAAGGTTCAGAGACAGCAAGTGAATGGCACAGTAAATTGTACAGAACCCCCTCATAGGACACGAGAAATAACAAGAGGTTTCAGCTATTCAGCCACGGAAAGACTGAACAACATCTTGGTTTTCATGTTTGTCTTTGTGGCAGAAAAAAATAATATTCAATTTGGGGTAGGAGCTAGTACAGTGGGTAAGGTGCAGTCAAAGCAGGCAGCCAAACCAGGTTCGATCCCTGGCATCCCATGTGGTCCCTTGAACCCACCAGGAGTAATCCCTGAGCACATAATCAGGAGCAAACCCCTGAGCACTGCTGGATATAGTCTAAAAATAAAACAAAAATACTTCATATTTGTTCATATATATATATTTGTTTGTTTTTTTGGGTCACACCTGGCAATGCTCAGGGGTTACCCTGGCTCTGCACTCAGGAATTACTCCTGGCTCTGCACTCAGGAATTACTCCTGGCGGTGGTGCTCCGGGGACCATATGGGATGCCGAGGATTGAACTCGGGCCGGCATGGGCCAGCCACGCAAGGCAAAGCTCCCCCCCCGGGGCTACGCTCCAGCCCCGATATTATATTAGCTATCTCTTTCTCCCCACCCCGCCCCAAGAATAGAGGTCTTGGAACTCCTGACATCACCTTTTTTTTTTTTTTTTTTTTTTTTTTTGGGGGCACACACGCCAGGGGGTTCCTGCTGCCGGACTCAACTCGGGGGGGGGCGGGGAGGGGGGGCCCGGGGCCGGGGCAAGGCAACCGCGCCTACCTGCTGGACTATCACTCCGACCCCCAGTTTTCTTTTTTTTTGTTTTGGGGCCCCCATACTCCTGGATCTGGGCTCAGAAGTTTGGGGGTGGGGGGGTGTGATGCGATGTCAGGTTATGTCCTGAGGGTAGAACAAAGGCCTCTGGACTTGGCCTTTGGAGCTATCTATCTGTAGTCTTCGGAGAAATACAGCACTCAAATTCAGAGGCTTCCCCCCCTCCACATTTCAAACCCTGTAAATGATGGATGGGTAAAATAATACATGTTAGAGGGACCAGGGCGCACGCCAAGCAGCTTGTCCTCTCCTGCAAAGGAAAGCCCCATCAAGGGCTAATGTCCTCTCTCCAGTGTATGCTGTACCTGGAACTTCTCCAGCTCGCTTGTCACCAGGGCTTGGGCTTGGGCCAGCGGTGCATGGCAGCGTTCAATGCACTGGTGCACCTGCTGCATGGTGGCCTGGGTGTCCTCACAGCAGATGGCACTGCACCGAACATCAGACTCTGGGGAGACAGGCAGAGAGGGGGGGCGCTGCTATCAGAGATGCTTATTGGAGGCATCCCGGTTCTAGCATCTTCTTTCTTTTTGGGTCACACCCGGCAATGCTCAGGGGTTACTCCTGGCGGTGCTCGGGGGACCATACAGGATGCCGAGGATTGAACCCAGGTCGACCGCGTGCAAGGCGAAAGCCCTACCCACTGTGCTATCGCCCGGCCCGGTTCTAGCATTTTCTGAGACTAGGCATCAAGACCTTCGAATCACGAGATGGGGGTGGGGTTTATCCTCTGTGCCTCGCAGTGTTTCAGGGCCTCTGTGCTGAGCTCACTGGCACTTGTTGCCCTGATGGCGTTGTGGTATGTGCGGGAAACCCAGTTTCTAGAAGCCGGGAGCCAGAGCCACGGGGTTCAGAGGTCAGCAACGTGGTGAATTCACTCCACTAGAGGGCCACCCGGGCTTGAATGAATGGCTCTGGGGGCTCTACCGGGGTCACCCGCGACCCTGGCAGGGAGGGGGCCAACAGCGAGACAGGCAGGGACCGATGCAGAACCGCAGTAAGCGCGCGGGGGTGCAGCGGAGTTGGGGCCACGTAACCCGGCAGGACCTGACAACTGCGGCTGCCCAGCGCTTCCGCTTTCCCGGCCTTTCACCTTGGCACTGTCCTTCCCGGGGCCCGGCCCGGGAGAGACACAAGGGCAGCCCCACGGGGTGGGTGCGGGAGGCCCAAGCTTCCTTCCCACCAGGGGCTTTCGCAGCCCGCCTGCGGGCCAGCCCCTCCTCCGGGCCGGCATAAAGGAGAAAACGGCCTAGCCCGGGCCGGGGGAGCCTCGATTCCACACGCTCCAGGGGTCCCGTCTGCGGCCCCGCTTGCTTCTGGGCGCCCCCGCCCCGGCTCGCCACGACTCGGGTGTGCGAGCGAAGCCGGTGGCTGCGGGAAGGGCCCGGTCATCCCCGACTGCCACGGCTCCCGGCCTCGGGCCCTGCCCGGCTACCTGCATCTTCCGGATGTTCTCTCGCTCCAGGCTCTTCACCATAGAGTCCACCGCCTCCTGCACCCGCAGCTGCTGCACCTCCGCCATGACGACCCCGAGCTCCACGCCCGCTGCGCCGGCGCCCACATGGACTGGCGCTCGCGGGCCCGCCCCCAGCCCGCCGCTTCCCGGGTCACCGCGGCCCGCGCAGGGCCCACGCTGCCCCCCTGCGTCCGAGAGGAGCAATTGCACGCTGGGTGGACGCGCTCCCATCTGGTCTCCTGGCTTGGGTGTCCTGGAGTGGTCCAGGACCAGGGAAGAGTGTCTGGCTCCCGTCTATTCTCCCCCCACGGCTTAGGTCTGTGCCTGCCCTTTCCCTCCCCTTAAAAAAATTTTTGTTGGTGTACACCTGCTGGTGCTGGGGTTACCCTGTGTACGGTGCTCCAGGTCCCATAACATGCCAGGACTTCCTGTAGGCTCTGAGGATGGGTCATTTCCCTGGCCTTCTGCCCTCAGAGTCTTCAGATGTGATCACTTGATCACTTGAATCCCTTTATTCGTCGATTTGCTCGAGCGGGCGCCAGTAATATTTCCATTTGACCCTATCACGTGTCAGTGTAGCCCAATGGCATCTGGTTGCTTCCAGGAATACAAAGAGCCTCAAACCGTTCATTCAGGGTCTTGACGAAGAAGTCTGACCATCTTGTAGGTGGGCGGCCACTTGATCTTTTGACATCTCGTGGGATCCAGTTGGTAATGGCTCTAGTCCAGCGATTGTCTCCAAATCGCATTACATGTCCAGCCCATCTGATTTTCGATGCCTTGGCAAATGAGACAGTGTCCCTGACTCTGGAACAGCGATGGAGGTCGGAGCTCCGGATTCCTTCTTTCACTTGAGTGAGGCGTGATATTCCAAGCATGGTTCTTTTGATTCCTCTCTGGGAGACCCGAATAGACATTCTCATCCTGCTTTCCTAGGGCCCAGGTCTCTGAGGCGTATGTTAATGCAGGGAGAACGGTGGAGTCGAAGAGATGTGTCTGGAGCCGGAGGTTATTTGTATTTTTAGCTATTTCTTCAATGCTTTTGAAGGCATTCCATGCTGCTCTCTTCCTCCTGTGCAGCTCAGGTTTTAGGTCGTTCATCATGTTGACTTCTCGACCTAGGTACACATAACTGCTGCATTCAGAGATATTTGTTCCATTGAGAGTGAATGGGGCCTCTGGAACTAGTTCATTTTTCATGAACATAGTTTTGCTGAGATTCAGCTGTAGACCTATCTTTCCACATTTTCCGTCGAATTCAGCCAGCATTTGTGCCGCTTGGCTAATGTTTGGTGTTATTAGAACAATGTCATCAGCAAAGAGGAGGTGGTTTAGTTGCCGACCGTCTATCTTCACTCCTATTCCTTCCCATTCTAATTGTCACATGATGTTCTCGAGGGTGGCACTGAAGGGTTTTGGTGAAATGGTATCACCCTGCCAAATCCCTCTTGACATTGATGATCACTTCTTTGTAGAATGGTGAGATCCTGGTGGTGAATCCGTAATACAGCTCACGAAGGATCTTGATGTATTGGGTCTGAATGCCCTGTTTGTCTAGGGCTTCGATGACTGTTTCAGTCTCCACAGAATCAAAAGCTTTCTTTAAATCAATGAACATGAGACAGAGTGGCATCCTGAACTCCCTACACACTTCAATGAGCTTGGTTAACCGTGTGGATATGGTCGATTGTGCTGAATCCTTTTTGGAAGCCAGCTTGCTCGCATGGTTGCCCTTCATCTAATGTCCTGTCAATCCTGTTCAGGATGATTCGAGTGAACAGCTTGTAGATGACAGACAACAGGCAGATGGGGCGATAGTTGCCAATGTCGTGGATTGGGTCAATGTCGTGATAGGGTCAATTGGCAAACCTTCTTGAACAGTAGAACTGTCTTGCTGGTTTTCCAATGGGAAGGCACCTTGCATTCAGACAGGTAGCGTGTGAAGAGCTGAGCCAGTGTATTGAGAGTACTGAGGCAGATTCTTCAGGTGTTCAGGTCTGACTTTGTCTGGGCCTGGTGCTGTTCCCTTCTTTACTGACGAAATGGCACGTTGGATTTCAGAAGGGAGAACGTTGGGAACGACATATCCATCCTGTGGAATTTGGTATGTGGGCAGGTGGACGTGGCTATCAAAGAGATTTGAGTAGAAGTCATGGATAATCTTCTCCATTGCCTTTCTGGAAGATGTGATAGATCCATCAGGACATTGGAGGACAGTCATCTTGGTCTTATAGTTGGCGAAGGACAGGTGGGCGTCTTCAGATGTATTGAATATAACCCACATACAGGGTAGACAAGTGGTGAGACGTAGCTGTACAGTTTGGTGAGCCTTGGCAAACCTTGTCCTTTCCCAGTCACTGTCCACCTTCCTGCACCCCGCGCCCCTTCTCAGGCAGCCATTGACCTGCATTTGTCACTGCAGATCGTTTCCTTCTAGGAGATCGTGTCTATGCGCCCATGCAGCGTGTGGTCTTTGGCTTCTCAGCTAGCACCCTGCTTTCTTTTTTTTTTTTTTTTTTATTTTTTTTTTTGAGTCACACCCTGTGTCACTCAGGGGTTACTCCTGGCTCTTTCGCTCAGGAATTACTCCTGGCGGTGCTTGGGGGGACCATATGGGATACCGGCGATTGAACCCAGGTTGGCCGAATGCAAGGCAAACGCCCTATCCGCTGTGCTATCTTTCCAGCCCCTAGTATCCTGTTTTCTTAAAAAAAAATTGGGGGCCACACCCATCGATGCTCAGGTGTTACTCCTGGCTCTGACTCAGAAATTACTCCTGGTGGTGCTCAGGGGACCATATAGGATGCCAGGATGGAACCGGGTTAGCCATGTGCAAGGCAAGCATTGTGCCAGCCATAATATTATTCTGGCCTATTCACATCCTGCTTTTTGAGATTGAGTCTTGTCATTGGTTCATTTTTGCTCCCAAGCAATGTTTCATGAAACACTAAAGTTGTCTTTCCATTATGCTGTGTCTGGACAATTGGAAATTCCGCCACGGGAGAACTAATAGTCTCTTACTACACAAATTGCGCAGGAACGTTTCCCCTATGTGGGAACCCATAGGGGTCAGCACACCGTAGGTGCAGTGGCTACGCCTTGTCCTGGGAAGATCACCTCCTGAGCGTGGTTCCCCCTGCCAGGTGAATATGGACATTTGAGTCTTTGTCAGGCGTTTGTTTCTATGAATAAAGCGGTGACTTAAACACTCCCAGCAAATCGTTTGCAGACTCAGATTCCCATTTCTCTTGGATAAATGCCTTAGAAATCGAATTATTAGCCTCAGAGTCAATGCAGGGCCTACAGATACCAACAGGGGAAGCATTTTTGTGCTCCTAGAATAGGTTTATCTGGACATACTATCCAACGTATGTATCCATCTATTGTGTGTATGCATTTATTTATTTTTTGGGAGAGGAGAAGGGGCCCCCACCTGGTGGTGCTCAGTCCAGTTCTTGCTGCATGCTTGGGGATTGTTCCCGGTAGTGCTCAGGGCACCATGCAGTGCCAGGGCCCAAATGCCAGGCTTTTGCAGGCAAAACTCAAACTCCTGCTCATTCATTGCTTCCCCCCCAAATTTTATTACACCATTTTAGACATACAATTGCAAGATGCTCATGCAGAGTTCTGGTTCCACAGCGTTCCAACACCCATCCCTCCACCCGAACCCATCTCCCATCACCAATGTCCCCACCTCCCTCCCCCTCCCACACCTCAACTACTTGGCGGGTTCTGTATGTCTTCTCTCTCCTTTCTATCTCTCCCTCCCGCCAAACTTTCCTGCACATCGTGGAATGCAGTACATTAAAGGACATTACTGTTTCCACTATTTTGATGGACCTGGGCTCGAACTGGTTTTGCTCTGTTAATCTGGTCGTGAGGTAGTATCCCAGCGTCCGGACAGCGAAGGTGGTGGCTAGTGTGGTGGGCGAAGTCTCATCCGGCTGCTTCCGGGACCCCGGAGGTGATGGGCCCACTCCCAAAACCCATCTGCCCTCCCGAGAACCCCATGGTCAGCTTAGCCGGGGGAAAGCGGAGTTCCAGCTTCCCCAGGCGCGTCCGAGGCCCGCATGCTATGGCTGGTCGCCCCAGGGCAGCTCCTGGACGGGGCCTCCAAAATGGACAGCGAAGGTGGTGGCTAGTGTGGTGGGCGAGTCTCATCCCTCGTTGCTTTTTTTTTCTTTTTGGGTCACACCCGGCAATGCTCAGGAGCTACTTCTGGCTCTTCACTCAGGAATTACTCCTGGCAATGCTTGGGGACCATATGGATGCTGGGGCTCGAACCCGGGTTGGCCGTCACGCAGAGCAAATGCCGTACCCACTGTGCTGTCGCTCCAGCCCCCTCCTTAGTTGCTCTTATCTTCATAACTGGAGACACATAACTGGCTGCAGTGTTTGCGCATTTGCTTTTGTGCTTTCTGGGGTTACACATCCTGGTCGAGGGTGCCCATGTGCTTGCCAGGGAGTACAGTCACTTACTTGTGGTGTGTGTTTCCGGTTGTGTTACTCAAGTGCATGCTCACTGGAGATGGTGTTCCAAACAGCAGGGCAGCTGGGACCACACGTGGCACATGTTAGTGGCAAAGCATGTGCTGTCAAATCACTTGCAAGGCTGGTGCCTTAGCCGCTGAGCCACCCCTACCCTCTTATGCACACAGCATATAGCGGCATATAGCGAATCCCTGCCAGACAGGGCATTGTGGAGGCAGGTGGAGGCTCTGCAGGGGGCGTCAGTGAGGGCCTAGGGGGCCAGGCCTAGGCAGCTGTGGGAGGTGACATGCTGCCAAGTGGATGAGTTGTCCAAGGGCCTGGGGACACTTTCCTGGAGGATTCCCAGGGCTGATGTTTGCCTGGCACAGAAATAGGTGAAGAGGGGCCGGAGCGATAGCACAGCAGGTAGGGCGTTTGCCTTGCATGAGGCCGACCGGGATTCATCCCGGTATCCCATATGGTCCCCTGAGCACCACCAGTAGTAATTCCTGAGCACGGTATAACCCCTGAGCATTGCCGGGTGTGACGCAAAAAAAAAAAAAATAGGTGAAGAAATGGCCACAAAATGCTGGAAACAAAACCACTTGTGAGAGGCTTGCAGCTTCCCAGAGGCCAAGAGGTTCTGTATTCCCAAGCCCCAAGTAGAAAAGGAGAGTGAACAGAGTCAGAGAGATACTACAGCTGGTAGGGCTCTTGCCTTGCAGGAGACTGACCTGGGTTTGATCCCCGACACCCTTCCAGGAATGATCCCTGAGTGCAGGACAGTCAAGCCTTTCACAAAACGATATACATGATAACCCCTAAATGTGTGTATTGCAAGCCACACTGTTAAGAAGAGGAGGAGGAGGAGGAGGAAGAGAGAGAGAGAGAGAGAGAGAGAGAGAGAGAGAGAGAGAGAGAGAGAGAGAGAGAGAGAGAGAGAGAGAGAGAGAGAGAGAGAGAGAGAGAGAGAGAGAGAGAGAGAGAGAGAGAGAGAGAGAGAGATATAGAGAGAAAGAAAAGGTGGTGATGGGGGAGGAATCTGGGGACATTGATGGTGGGAAATTTGCACTGGTGGAGGGTTGGGTGCTGAACACTTCATGACTGAAACTTAATCATGAACAGTTTTGCAATTGTTTTTCTCACAGTGGTATAATAAAAAAAATAAATAAATTAAAAAAAAAAGAATTAGCCTTTCAGAAGGGGCCCTAATGTAGCGATGTGACATTGCGGCCAGTGGACACTAGAGGGCAGGAGAACTCTGTTTTGAGGACAGTGGGATGCTTTGCTCCAAGTCGGCTATTGAAAGCTGAGTTCCAGGTTCCAGAAAGAAATAAATTCAGGCACCAGGAAGAAATAAAACAAACAAAAAGAGCATTGGCGGAGCAGGAGTCCAAAGCTGAATAAGGTGAGCCCAGATTGTAGCAGTAGGAAGTCTGTCATGACTGAATGTTCAAGAGCTTGCCTCCATATTCCAGAGTTCTTTATTCTTTATACTAGAAGCTGAAGCTCTTCATCTTCCCTTCATCCTAAATATAAGATCTAATCCCTCTACCAAATCATACTTGTAGGAACCCATTTAGTTAATCATAATAAAATTAGTTTAGAAGTCCTTGCCACCAGCAAGACTGGTGTCTGTATACATAATGAATGTTCTTTAGGATTTTATAAAAAAAGATTTCTGACCGCAATTGGTTTTGGAATCAGAATAGAATCAAGGTCGGAGGAAGCAGTTTAATCTTGTTTTGGGTGGGGGCAGAGAGATAGTGCAGGGGGTTCGGCACTTGCCTTACATGTGTCCCTAACGGGTACATTCTCCTGCACCACACATGGTCCCCTGAGCCCTGCCAGGAGTGACCCCTGAGTGCAGAGCCAGGAGTTGACCCCTGAGTGCAGAGCCAGGGGTGACCCCTGAGTGCAGAGCCAGGGGTGACCCCTGAGTGCAGATCCAGGAGTGACCCTCTGAGTGCAGAGCCAGGAGTGACCCTGAGTGCAGAGCCAGGAGTGACCCCTGAGTGCAGAGCCAGGGGTGACCCCTGAGTGCAGAGCCAGGAGTGACCCCTGAGTGCAGAGCCAGGAGTGACCCCTGAGTGCAGAGCCAGGAGTGACCCTGAGTGCAGAGCCAGGGAGTGACCCTGAGTGCAGAGCCAGGGGTGACCCCTGAGTGCAGAGCCAGGAGTGACCCTGAGTGCAGAGCCAGGGGTGACCCCCTGAGTGCAGAGCCAGGAGTGACCCTGAGTGCAGAGCCAGGGGTGACCCCTGAGTGCAGAGCCAGGAGTGACCCCTGAGTGCAGAGCCAGGAGTGACCCCTGAGTGCAGAGCCAGGAGTGACCCCTGAGTGCAGAGCCAGGAGTGACCCTGAGTGCAGAGCCAGGAGTGACCCCTGAGTGCAGAGCCAGGAGTGACCCCTGAGTGCAGAGCCAGGAGTGACCCCTGAGTGCAGAGCCAGGGGTGACCCCTGAGTGCAGAGCCAGGGGTGACCCTGAGTGCAGAGCCAGGAGTGACCCCTGAGTGCAGAGCCAGGAGTGACCCCTGAGTGCAGAGCCAGGAGTGACCCCTGAGTGCAGAGCCAGGAGTGACCCCTGAGTGCAGAGCCAGGAGTGACCCTGAGTGCAGAGCCAGGGGTGACCCCTGAGTGCAGAGCCAGGAGTGACCCCTGAGTGCAGAGCCAGGAGTGACCCCTGAGTGCAGAGCCAGGAGTGACCCCTGAGTGCAGAGCCAGGAGTGACCCCTGAGTGCAGAGCCAGGAGTGACCCCTGAGTGCAGAGCCAGGAGTGACCCCTGAGTGCAGAGCCAGGAGTGACCCCTGAGTGCAGAGCCAGGAGTGACCCCTGAGTGCAGAGCCAGAGTGACCCCTGAGTGCAGAGCCAGGAGTGACCCCTGAGTGCAGAGCCAGGAGTGACCCCTGAGTGCAGAGCCAGGAGTGACCCCTGAGTGCAGAGCCAGAGTGACCCCTGAGTGCAGAGCCAGGGGTGACCCCTGAGTGCAGAGCCAGGAGTGACCCTGAGTGCAGAGCCAGGGGTGACCCCTGAGTGCAGAGCCAGGAGTGACCCCTGAGTGCAGAGCCAGAGTGACCCCTGAGTGCAGAGCCAGGAGTGACCCCTGAGTGCAGAGCCAGGAGTGACCCTGAGTGCAGAGCCAGGAGTGACCCCTGAGTGCAGAGCCAGGAGTGACCCCTGAGTGCAGAGCCAGGGTGACCCCTGAGTGCAGAGCCAGGAGTGACCCCTGAGTGCAGAGCCAGGAGTGACCCCTGAGTGCAGAGCCAGGAGTGACCCCTGAGTGCAGAGCCAGGGGTGACCCCTGAGTGCAGAGCCAGGAGTGACCCCTGAGTGCAGAGCCAGGGGTGACCCCTGAGTGCAGAGCCAGGAGTGACCCCTGAGTGCAGAGCCAGGGTGACCCCTGAGTGCAGAGCCAGGAGTGACTCTGAGTGCAGAGCCAGGGGTGACCCCTGAGTGCAGAGCCAGGAGTGACCCCCTGAGTGCAGAGCCAGAGTGACCCCTGAGTGCAGAGCCAGGAGTGACCCCTGAGTGCAGAGCCAGGAGTGACCCCTGAGTGCAGAGCCAGGAGTGACCCCTGAGTGCAGAGCCAGGAGTGACCCCTGAGTGCAGAGCCAGGGGTGACCCCTGAAGTGCAGAGCCAGGAGTGACCCCTGAGTGCAGAGCCAGGAGTGACCCCTGAGTGCAGAGCCAGGGGTGACCCCTGAGTGCAGAGCCAGGAGTGACCCTGAGTGCAGAGCCAGGGTGACCCCTGAGTGCAGAGCCAGGGGTGACCCCTGAGTGCAGAGCCAGGAGTGACCCTGAGTGCAGAGCCAGGAGTGACCCCTGAGTGCAGAGCCAGGGGGTGACCCCTGAGTGCAGAGCCAGGAGTGACCCTGAGTGCAGAGCCAGGAGTGACCCCTGAGTGCAGAGCCAGGGGTGACCCTGAGTGCAGAGCCAGGAGTGACCCTGAGTGCAGAGCCAGGAGTGACCCCTGAGTGCAGAGCCAGGGGTGACCCCTGAGTGCAGAACCAGGGGTGACCCCTGAGTGCAGAGCCAGGAGTGACTCTGAGTGCAGAGCCAGGAGTGACCCTGAGTGCAGAGCCAGGGGTGACCCTGAGTGCAGAGCCAGGAGTGACCCCTGAGTGCAGAGCCAGGAGTGACCCTGAGTGCAGAGCCAGGAGTGACCCTGAGTGCAGAGCCAGGGGTGACCCCTGAGTGCAGAGCCAGGAGTGACCCTGAGTGCAGAGCCAGGAGTGACCCTGAGTGCAGAGCCAGGAGTGACCCTGAGTGCAGAGCCAGGGTGACCCTGAGTGCAGAGCCAGGAGTAACCCTGAGTGCAGAGCCAGGGGTGACCCCTGAGTGCAGAGCCAGGAGTGACCCTGAGTGCAGAGCCAGGGGTGACCCCTGAGTGCAGAGCCAGGAGTGACTCTGAGTGCAGAGCCAGGAGTAAGCCCTGAACATCTCCAGGTGTGCTTCCTCCTTCCCCAGTCTTTTAAAGAAACTCAAATATCTGTGTGATTATCCTGGGGCTTGGGCCTAGAAGATGAGGTTTTAGAGCTTGAGATCTTCTCTGGCTCAGGACTTGGCTCACTCTCTAAAAGTAAGTTTGGCACCTGGTGGTCTAAATCCTTTTCCCAACTCTCCCTCTCACCACGCTGTGCTCTTGACTCCTGGTGATAGCTAATAGAATGGCAATTCTCCCAGCCATTGTACCAGAAGGTGTCTATATACAGACTTGCACTCCTTTTTTTTTAAAAAATATATTGAATCAAGGTGAGATACACAGTTACAAAAGTCGTTCACGATTGGGTTTCAGTCATGCAATGTTCTCACCCCTGTACCTTCACCAGTGCACTTTTCCCACCACTAATATCCCCAGCCTCCTGCCTCTATGGCAGCCACTTTTCGTTTTTCCCCCTCCCCCTCCCTCTCTCTCTCTCCCTCTCTCTCTCTCCCTCTCTCTCTCTTCCCTTTTGAGCATTATGGTTTGCAATATAGATACTGAAAGGTTATCATATCTCAGGTATATCCCTTTATTTATTTCAATACTCAGTTTCAGTCCAAAATTAAATTTCTTTTTCTTTCTTTCTTTCTTTCTTTCTTTCTTTCTTTTCTTTCTTTCTTTCTTTCTTTCTTCTTTCTTTCTTTCTTTTCTTTCTTTCTTTCTTCCTTTCTTTCTTTCTTTCTTTCTTTCTTTCTTTCTTTCTTTCTTTCTTTCTTTCTTTCTTTCTTTCTTTCTTTCTTTCTTTCTTTCTTTCTTTTCCTTTCTTTCTTCCTTTCTTTCTTTCTTCTCTCTCTCCTCTCTCTCTCTCCTCTCTCTCTCTCCTCTCCTTCCCTCCCTCCCCTCCCTCCCTCCTCTCCCTCCCTTCCTCCTCCCTCCCTCCTTCCTTCCTTCCTTCCTTCCTTCCTTCCTTCCTTCCTTCCTTCCTTCCTTCCTTCCTTCCTTCCTTCCTTCCTTCCTTCCTTCCTTCCTTCCTTCCCTTCCTTCCTTCCTTCCTTCCTTCCTTCCTTCCTTCCTTCCTTCCTTCCTTCCTTCCTTCCTTCCTTCCTTCCTTCCTTCCTTCCTTCTTTCTTTCTTTCGCTTTTTGGGTCACACCCGGCAATGCTCAGGGGTTTCTCCTGGCTCTGCACTCAGGACTTACTCCTGGAGGTGCTCGGGGATCATATGGGATGCCAGGGATCAAACTTCATATGATTTCTTTGTTAACTTATGTGTTACAGATAGTTTATCCTATGTAGTGATTTGCCTTTTCACATTCACATAGTGTTCATTAATGGAAGAAGTCCATAATTTGCATGGAGCCCTGCGTATAGTTTCTTTCTCGTCTTCGAAGCTGCAGGTGGGCTGTCTAGAACTCAGAAGGCAGTTCTGTGATTCTCATCTAGTTCTGCTCACTCCCTATTCCTGGGACCGCCCCTTATTCACTCTTTATTTTAAAAGGAAGACTCTTATTATTTAAAATTGAGTTTTATAATTAGGCAACAACTGACCATTAACACTTATTAATATTAGATGTACAATAATAAGGCGACATATGCGTGCATCACAGAGTGATTAATTAGCACAATAAGTTTAGTTACTGTCCATCAGCATTACAATATTTTCTTACCATGAGAGCTATTTTTTCAGGGATTGAAGAGATAGCACAGGGGTTAAAGTGCTTTCCTTAGCTATGTTCTCAGTTACAGAAACAGATAATCTGTAACAAAGAAGCTGCATGCGTGAAGCAGAGCAAGGAGAGCCTCCTTAACAAATGTTTCTGGAAAAACTGGATAGCAACATGCAGAAAACGCAAAAAGTATACACAAAAATTAATTCAAAATGGAATAAAGATCTTGAAGTTAGATCACAGCTCCTCAAATACATTGAAGAAAATATAGGCTAAACTCTCCAGGATATTGACGTTAATGTTTCTTTAGTGATTTGTACCCTTTGGCAAAGAAAATAAAAACAAGCAAAGGAGACTACATCAAATTAAAAGGCTTTTCCATAGCAAAACTCAGAAAACTTATAGCAAAACTTATAGACCTCATTCCGGAATGGATTGAGGCTCTTTATTTTCCTGGAGCAAGCAGATGCCCTTGGGCTCTACTAGCGTGAGACAGGACATATGGAGATGTTACTGGGGCCCTCTCGAGCAAATCGATGATGAACGGGAAGACAGTGATCCATAGCAAAAGAAAGGCAGGCTAAAATAAAAAGTCAGTGTACTGAATGGGAGAAAATATTTGCACACAAGACATCAGATGAAGGATAATATGCACGCTACTTAAAGCATTTACAAGGCTCAACAACACAAAATCAATAGCTCCATCATAAAATGAAGTGTGATGAACAAACACTTCCCTAAAAGAGGACATATGGATATCAGAGGTCATACAAAAAATTGTTATTCATCACTTTTAAGGAAGTGCAAAGTAAGTGACAATGAAATATCTCATGCCAATGAGTAAGACATGTATTCAAACGACTGGAAACAATGGGTGTTGGTGAGAATGTGATGGAAAGGGAACCATCAGTCACTGTTGGTGGGAACATCATCTGGTTCAGTCTTTGCGGAAAACAGTATAGAGCTTCTCCAAAAAAGTAAGACTAGACTCCTGAATGAACCACCTCTGGGTAGCTATGCCCAAACCCCCAAGAAAATGAATTCAAAAGGGTTAATTGCAGCACCAAATGCACACCAATATTCATTGCAGCACGTTAGTACAATAGCCAAGTTTTACAAATAACTTAAATGTCCAAAAACAGGTGAATGGATAAAGAAGTTGTGATATACTGCTGGAGAGATAGCACAGGGCTGAGGTGCTTGCCTTACATGTGTCAAACTCTAGTTTGATCCCTGGCACTTCATAAGATTTCCCGAGTACCTCCAGGAATGACCCTGAATACAAAGCCAGGAGTAAGCCCCGAGCAGTACCAGATGTGGCCCCTGCCCAAACCAAAAGAGTAGTGATGTATAAACCTATGGAATACTATACAGATATAAGAAAAGGTAAAAGCCTGCAGTTTGCTGCAACTTGGATGGGACTGGAGGACATCACATTACTGAAGTCAGAGAGAGGAGGACAGATTCCAGATGATGTCATTCATCTGTGAGAAACATAACAAGGAAGTAGACAGTATCGAATGATGACAAACCTTTTGCCTGGATTACAAAATTGAGATTACCAAGAAGGGGGAGGTAGAGGTGGTTGAAGAGGCAGACCTATGTGACCTAAGGTCAGGGTGGGAGAGTGTCTTGCACGTTTTGTGGCGGTGAGTTCAGTAACTTGTACATAAAAACTATGATATTAGCACTACTTAACAAAACAAGATTATAATATATACTTCATTAACAAAAATAAAAACATTAACTCTATAAACATTAACCATGTTAAATAAGCTACAATTAAAACAATATGACAATAAGTCAAAAATTATGAGGGAAAAAAGAAATTGTGAATCTAGTTTTTTTTTTTTTTTTTGGGTCACACCCGGCAATGCTCAGGGGTTTCTCCTGGCTCTGCACTCAGGACTCACTCCTGGCGGTGCTCCAGGGACCATATAGGATGCGGGGATCGAACCCAGGCCGGCACAGGCTGGTCTCGTGCAAGGCAAACAAACGCCCTACCCCGCTGGGCTATTGCTCGGCCCCAGAATCTGGTTCTTGACTGAAGAGCACTCGTATTAGATGTGTGGTCTGAGTGACGTTTGCCTTTGTCCTGGCTCAGTGCCCATCATCCTTCTCCGACTCTTATAATAGTCCCTCTGTTGGGTGCACTCAGCGGTGTTCAGCATTTTTTTGTACCACCATCAATTTGGAAGTATCTGTACTTCTTTTCGTTTAGTTTTGTTTTTGGGTCACACCTGCCGATGCTCAGGGGTTACTACTCCTGGCTTTGCACTCAGGGAGTTACCCCCGGCAGAGCTCAGGGGCTATATGGGATGCCAGGGATCAAACCCAGGTTGGTTATGTACAAGGCAAACACCCTACTGACTATACTATTGCTCCAGCCCCAGTATCTGTATTTCTTACCTATCCATTATCTGTCCTGGGTCCCTTCTCCTGGTCTCCTTGTCCAAAAAGGGAAAGTTCTGACTCCTGAGGATGATTCTCCAGGCTCTGGGGCATCTTCCCACTTTCCTTGTACCATTTCTCTCCATCTCATCCTCTCCAGCTGAGCCTGCCGGACCATCAGCCCTTTTTTGGGTTTTGTTTTTGGGCCACATGTTCGTGTGCTCAGGACTTACTCCCTGGATATGTATTCGGGGATCACCCTCGGCAGTGATTGGGGATCATATGTGGTGCTGGGGATGGAACTTAAGTCAGATGCCTGCCAAACAGGCATTCAGCCTGCTGTGCTACCTCTCCAGCTCAGGCTCTTAAACATATACAGTGTCCCAGAGGTCCCTTTCTGGGCCTCTGGGACACTGATTGTATGGTTGTCTCCATCTGGGCTGCCCTTCCCGCTCTTCTTTACCTTCTGGGGTACTTATTAAGGCTGGGTTCAGAGGCCATGCAGTGATGCTTGAACAGGAATACTGTGGTGTCTGAGATCATCCATTAGCTGATGCTGTCTGTGGTGCCAATAGAGCACACAGGTTCCTTGACTCTTCAGAAATAGAAAGTTGTCTAGAGAGATAGTACAGCAGGTAAGGCACTTGCCTTGCATGCAGTTGACTCCAGTTGAGCCCCCCCACCCCCACCAAATCTGGTCCCTTGAGCATAAAGCCAAGAGTGGCTCCTGACCACAGCTGGGTGTGGTCCCTGCCCTCCTGCATCCCTGCCCCTCCCCAAAAAAATAAAAGAGAAATAGAAAGTTACTAGAATGCTTCAGGGGCCAGAGTGATAGCACAGTGGGAAGGGCATTTGCCTTGCATGCAGCAGAGTCAGGTTTGATCCCCAGCACCCCATATGGTTCTCCAAGCACCACCAGAAATACTTCCTGAGTGTAAAGCCAGGAGTAACCACTGAGCATCACTGGGTGTGACCCCAAAAAGTAAAACAAGCAACTCCCCCCCAACCCCTAGAATGTTTCCCTCCCAGACACAGTTTATTGAGGGAAGGAGCCTGTGGGGTATGTGACTGGGGCGGGGTGGGTAGGGGAAAGGGGTTGTGTCTGAGCACAAAGTGGCAGCACTGGAAGAGAGTTATGGTTGACTCCAAGATGGAAGCATCGTCATGGGCTTCAGCTCCTGAGATGTGTGAAAGGTTTCATCAATCTGGCAACTCTCTGGCTGATAGCTAGGAAACATGCCCTGGTTCCAAGAACTAAGAGTGTAAGCAGTTAATTTTTGTATGTTTAATTGGGGTCCTGTGGCATAGGGTCCTGTGGCACAGGCGGTACAGCATAGTGGAACTCAATTGCATAGGCCTGATAAGGCAAGCTGGCATGTTACCACATGGCCCGGAGTTGGTGGTGAGGCCAGCACTGCCACCTGGAGGAGGTCTTGGTTGCCTCATAGCATACAAGTGGCAGGGCTAGGAATTTTCCCTGACTTGCTGGGTGGGGTGAGGAAATCTGTAATGAAAGGCCTGATTACCTTGCCCTGAAGAACTTGTGAGGCGTGCGTTTGCCTTAAGGTAAGTTATGAGGGACTTAAAGGTTGGACTTGTTGATATTTGGAGGAGCAAGGGCAGCTCTCATTCTATTAGAGCTCCTAGCCTGGGATGAACTCCACAGCCTGAGATATCCCCCACCCCCAGAACCTGGTCATAATATGCTTAAAAGCAGAACTGGAACTTATCCAAATACATGGCAAAATCTCATTGTTTCTTTGGAAATGGTTCACGAGTGGGACACCACCCGATCTAGCAAGCACAAAATAGATACAGTTATGAAAAACAGGAGATTTTCAGACCAGGGGAGCTAGCTGAGTGGGCTAGAGTGCATGCTTTGCATGTGGGAGCCCTGGGTTGGAGCCCTAACACCACATGGTGTTCTGAGCATGTCCATGAGTGACCCCCCAGCATAGAGCTAGGAGTAGCCTTTGAGTACTGCTGAGCAAGCCCCCCAAACCAAAAAGCCACAACCCAAGACAAATCACTGAAGCCAAACCAAACAAAAATACAATAAGGCTGGGAGCGATAGCACAGAGGGTAGGGTGTTTGTTTTTCTCACAGCCAACCTGGGTTCGATCTTGGGAATCCCATATGATCCCCCAAGCACCGCCAGGAGTAATTCTTGAGTGCAGAGCCAGGAGAAATCCCTGAGCATCACTGGGTGTGACCCAAAGAGACATAAAACAAGACAAAACAAACAAACAAACAAAATACAATATACCTGGGGCCGGAGCGGGTAGGGCGTTTGCCTTACGCGCGCGGCCCATGCCAGCCCCCGGTTCGATCCTGGCATCCCATATAGTCCACCGAGCACCGCCAAGAGTAATTCCTGAGTGCAGAGCCAGGAGTAACCCCTGAGCATCGCCGAGTGTGACCCCCAAAGAAAAAATAAATAAAAAATTAAAAAAATACAATATACCTAAGAATACTAACATTGACGGAAATTCAACCCTGTGCTTAAGACCTGGGAGCAACCTGGCTTGAGTGACTGTCAGCTCTGGCTTGAGTGATATTCCAACCTTGACTTGAGTTGATTTTCAGCCCTGATTCTGTAGCAGTGTCAGTTTCCAGTGCACGCCCCAGTTTGGCTTTGTATACACAGATGCAGATAACATTGGATGTTGTAGTGGTTCTGTTCATGGTGGCCCTTCCCAGTCTCAGGATATGCTTCTCTCATTAAGCAGCAGAGGTAGGAAAAGCTGGAGCTAGATTCTCAGTTAAAGCAAATTAAGCTGATGGCACAAGATGATGTCTTGCTCTGGCCCCAACATCAGGAATATTTTAGAAGATGGAATTCTCAGTCGCCTTGGAACCCCAAGAAACGGGGCTGGAGCGATAGTCTAGTGGGGGAGGGCATTTGCCTTGCACACAGCTGACCTGGGTTCGACCCCAGCGTCCCATATGGTCCCCGAGCACCACCAGGAGCAATTCCTGAGCGCAGAGCCAGGAGTAACCCCTGAGCATCGCCGGGTGTGACCCAAAAAAGAAAAAAAAAATTTGTGCTGAAGTGGGAAAACTTGACCCAAATCAATCTTCTCATGAAACGATGTCCTTAAAAGACAAAGGAGTTGCATGTGGTCACCCGGAGGACAGTGTCAGGAAAAAGAGCCGAGAGGTCGCCCTGACGCTGAGTCTCGTGCTCTCCACACACCTCTGAAATGGAGTGGTCGACTCCGTCTGCTCTCAGCCTGCACTCACCCCAGAGCCGAGACCAGGCCGGGTGCTCAGATGTCTTGCCTTTCTGCTCTGGGAGCTTACCTTTGATTTTCTACTTATTGAACATCTAACGAGTGCCAGACACAATAAACATTAAAAAGTGGTTCTTCTCACTTCCCTTTGTGGTGTGGGCATTACTGTTATTCAACAGAGAAGTGTTAAACAAGAAACGAACCCAAATTTAGTAAGGGGAGACTTAAATTCAAAAGGATTATTATCATGGGAGAGGGACTGTTTTTACCATTATTATTTTTTATTTTATTTATATTTTTTAAAGTATTTTATTATACCACTGTGAGATATACAATTACAAAGATATACAATTAAAAAGTTCATATTTGGGTTTTGGTCATACAGTGTTCCAGCACCCACCCCTCCACCAGTGCCCATCTCCCACCACCAATGTCCCCGATTCCCTCCCCCTCCCCCCAGCCCGCCTCCATGGCAGGTTCTTTATTTCTTTCCCTTTCTCTCTCTTTCTCTTTTCCTTCCCTTCCAGACTATGGATTACAGAACATGCATTAAAGGGTTGTCATGTGTATCTTTTTGCCTGTATTTAATGTTCAGTTCTAGGTTGGTATTAGTACCCTCGACAATTGTTAGCACACTGTTCCATTTTCTGTCTTACCTAGCCTCTGACTCCCACACGTTTGTGATAATTTCCACCTTTGACAAGACCTCCTGATCCATGTTTCACTTGACCTTGGATATTGGTATTATAATATGTACATATATATTTATGTCATGCAAATAAATGCAGTCATTCTGTATCTGTCTCTCTCTCCTTCTGGCTAATTTTGCTCAACATAATCTTCTCCATGTCCATCCATTTATAGGCAAATTTTTTATAACTTCCTAACAGCTGCATAGTATTCCATTGTGTAGATGTACCAAAGCTTCTTTATCCAGTCATCGATTCTAGGGCACTCTGGTTGTTTCCAGATTCTGGCTATTGTGAATAATGCTGCTATGAACATAAAAGTAGGGATGGTGTTTCTGCCGTGTATTTTTGGTTTCCCAGAGTATATTCCCAGGAGTGGTGTGGCTGGGTTAAATGGGAGTTCAATTTCTAGTCTTTGGAGGAATGTCCATATTGTTTTCCAGAAAGGCTGTTATTTTTCAGTTTGAGCCACACCAGTTGGTGCTTGAGGGCTACTCCTGGTCCTATGCTCAGTGGTTGCTTTCGGGGGGACCATATGGGGACCATATGGGTTCGCTGTATGAATGCGCATGCCCCAGCACTTTGAGCTATCTCTCTCCAGGGGCCCGGGAGGCTCTTAAATGAGAGCAGGCCTCCAATCATCGGGAAAAGAGACTGTAGCAACAGGAAGCTCCTGACTTTAAGATATGCAAACTATTGGGAAGTTCTGCAAAAAGGTTTTTCTCTTAGGAGTAGACCAAGCTAGAAAGAGTCAGATGTGACATAGTAACTGTTGAGAAACAGAGAAGGCCAATTCCTAAGGCTAACGCCTTTCTGGGAGAAGTTATTGGGTTTGGCAAAGGACAAAAGCTTAATGCGGGGCTGGAGAGATAGCATGGTGTTTGCCTTGCATGAGGACCACCTTGGTTTGAGCCCTGGCATCCCATGTAGTTCCTGAGCATCACCAGGAGTAATTCCTTTAGTACAGAACCACTGGTAACCCCTGAGCATCGCTGGGTGCAATCAAAAAGCAAAAACAAAAAAAAGCTTAATCCAGTTTGATTTTTTTTTGTCTTTGTTATGTTTTTTGGTCATATTTTGCATTACTCCTGGCTCTGTGCTCAGAGATCACTCCTGGTGGTGCTCAGGGGACCATATGTGGTACCTGGGATTAAGTTTGGGTCAGTCATGTTTTTTTAAAATATTTTATTATACCACCGTGAGATATACAGTTACAAAGATGTTCATAAGATGTTCATATTTGGGTTTCGGTCATACAGTGTTTCAGCACCCATCCCTCCACCAGTGCTCATTTCCCACCACCAATGTCCCCGATTCCCTCCCCCCCCTAGCTTGCTCTATGGCAGGTTCTTTATTTCTTTCTCTTTTCCTTCCCTTTCACATTGTGGATTACAATACATACATTAAGAGGTTGTCTGTGTATCTTTTTGACTGTATTTAATGCTCAGTTCTAGGTTGGTATTAGCACTTTCTTTTTTTTTTTCCCCCAAATTTTATTACACCATTTTAGACATACAATTGCAAGATGCTCATGCAGAGTTCTGGTTCCACAGCGTTCCAGCACCCAACCCTCCACCCAAACCCATCTCCCATCACCAATGTTTCCATCTCCCTCCCCCTCCCTCACCTCAACTACTTGGCGGGTTCTGCATGTCCTCTCTCTTCTCCCTATCTCTCCCTCCTCCGCCAAAATTTCCTGCACATCGTGGAATGCAGTGGATTAAAGGACATCCCTGTTTCCACTATTTTGATGAATCGCGTGGCCGCAAAGCGGCCTCGCGACCTGGACTCGAACTGGTTTTGCTCTATCAATCTGGTCGTGAGGCAGTGTTCCAGCGTCCGGACAGCAAAGGTGGTGGCTAGTGTGGTGGGCGAGTCTCATCCGGCTGCTTCTGGGACACCCCGGAGGCGATGGGCCCACTCCCCAAACCCATCTGCCCTCCAGAGAGCCCCATGGTCAGCTTAGCCGGGGAAGCGGGAGTTCCAGCTTCCCCAGGCGCGTCCGAGGCCCGCATGCTATGGCTGGTCGCCCCGGGGCAGCTCCTGGGTGGGGCCACCAGGCTCGACCTAGGTTGGTATTAGCACTTTCGACAATTATTAGCACATTGTTCCATTTTCTGTCTTACCTAGCCTCTGACTCCCACACGTTTGTGATAATTTCCACTTTCGACAAGACCTCCTGATCCATGTTTCACCGGGTCAGCCATATTAAAGGCAAGCACCTTACCAACTGTACTATCCTTCTAGCCCTCAAAGTTAGGTTTAATTTTTTTTTTTTTTTGCTTTTTGGGTGACACCTGGTTATGCTCAGGGATACTCCTCTCTCTGCACTCAGGAATTACTCCTAACAGTGCTTGGGAGGCCATATGGGATGCTGGGAATGAAACCTGGGTTGGCAAGGTGCAAGGCAAATGCCCTACCTGTTGTACTATCGCTCTGGCCCCTGGTTTAACCATCTTGATTGATCAATGGGGGCCAGTTGGTGGGCTGATCATTACTTTATAAGGCTAAGAAGGGAGTTAAAGAGCATGGCTGGCTTTATCGGGGCCAGGAACAAGGAAGGTACTTATGAGAGTTTTATTTTATTACCAAGGGAAGAAGGGAATCAGTCAGCAGCCTGAGAATGTGGGGAGGACACAGTTTTAAGGGTGAATCAAATTGTCAACAATGACACAGCTAAAATACAGTGGGAATGGGGATGGACTCTAAATCCCACACACATTCTTTTTTTTTTTTTAAATGGTCTCATTGCTGTTTTTGAGATAATAGAAAACAAACATTCTAGAAAGAGTCTAATCAAAGACTTGTGACTTTAAAAGTTACAGTTCTCTGTTATCTGGGGAGAACTTTATATATACTATATATATATATATATATATATATATATATATATCTGATATTCCATCCAGGTGCTATTTCCTTTGAAAAGAGGTTTGTCAATTTTCTTCCCAGTCATATTTCAGTATCAATTATTAATCCTGTAGGTTGCAAGAGAATCAGTAATCCCACACACATTCTACCCTCTGAGTTACTTGAAGTGAGTTCCAGACAATATGACTCTTCCCCCAACTTCTTTAATATGAACTTCCAAGTATAAGGGCCTTCTTTTCCACACCCATCTTCTCATTAGCATGCCCAAGATACTTAACATGAGCCAACAGTGGTGTCATTTGATTCAAGATCACTGTCCTAAAAATGTGTTCTCTAGAACTAGAACTTACTTCTGGCTCTTTCTCAGGAGTCACTCCTGCACTGCTTGGGGCATATATGTGGAGCTGGGGATTGAACCATGGTTGGTTGCATGCAAGGAACATTGCTTACCACTTACCACTCACTGGAGCCTGTGTGAGCTTTTTTTATTTTTTTTTTCCCTTTTGGGTCACACCTGGCTTGGCACTCAGGAATTACTCCTGGTGGTGCTTTCGGGGACCATATGGGATGCCAGGGATCAAACCCTGCTTGGCCTTGTGCAAGGCAAATGCTCTACCCATTGTAGTATTGTTCCAGTCATCTGTGTGAGCTTTAAAAAATATATTTGGATATTAACCTCATATCAGACATAATACACATTTATCTTCAGCAGGTTGACTTTTTGATTTTTTGATGATTTCAGTTTAAAAAATGTTTTTTTTTTGCCGTCCTATTTGTTTATTCTTTTTTTCCTTTAGCAATGGAATTAAGTCTCCACATTTATCTCTGCTATGAGATCTTAGATGCTATCATTTATGTTTTCCTCTATGTATTTTAGGATTTATATCTACTTTTGTTTGTTTTTGGTCACACTCAGCTGTGCTCAGGGTTTACACCAGACTCTGCACTTAGGAATCAGTACTGCAGCGTATTGGGTGGTGATATGTCATGAGAGGGAGTGAACCTGGGTCAGCGGCATGCAAAGCAAGCACCCTACGTGCTGTGCTATCTCTCAGGCAGGTTTGGGGTTTACCATGCGAGTCTTTATTTACTTTTGGTTTTGGGTTCTGTGGGAACACAGGTCTACAGATGCAGTGTTGATCTAACTTGCTGACACGGCCACTCCCCCTTTCTCTTCCTTCCTCTCCCTTCTGTCAATGGTGGACGATACCATTAACTCTCAGGGGCGTGGTGGCAGACCATGAGTTAGTGTCTCTGAGGTATGAGGTAAATAATTATTATTGTTCTTGGGAATGCAGTATATCCCTATCTCCCACTCTTATTACTATGGTTGTCATAGCAAAGAAAAACAAAGATAGTGATAATAATAATAATTTGTGGAGCCTACTTGGAGCCAGGCTTTGGGAGCAGAAGTACTTCCATTGGCCTGTTACAGCGCTCAGTGCAGCCAATGGGTCTGGAGATCTGGGGCCGTCTCGCTCATTCTTTTTTATTTTTACTTTTCATTTTTTATTATGCCACCATGAAATATAGTTACAAAGATGTTCATGTTTGGGTTTCAGTCATACAGTGTTCCAGCACCCATCCCTCCACCAGTGCCCATTTCCCACCACCAATGTCCCTGATTCCTTCCCCCCCTCCCCTGGCCTGCCTCTATGGCAGGCACTTTGCCTTTTTCTCTCTCTCTCTCTCTCTCTCTCTCTCTCTCTCTCTCTCTCTTCTCTTTCACATTGTGGCTTGCAATACATGGCTGGGACCCAGACTTCTCACTTATTCTTAAGCTGTAGGACTTGCTTTCTGATTACAGAGAAAGACTGCTGGCTGAATTAAAAGTACTTTTTTGGGGCCTGTTTTGGCCACATCCAGCTGTCCTCAGGCTTAATTCCATCTCTGTTTTCAGTGGGTTGCTCTACATGATGCTTAGGGGATAATGCGGAGCTGGATCTCAAACCCAGGGCTTCCACATGTGAAGTGTCTCTAGAGCAATTACACTGCTGTGGGACTCTGGGTTAGGATCTTTGGACCTGTGCTGATTTTATTTACTTATTAAATTTTTTGGGGGATGGAGTGATAGTCCATCGGGTAGGGCGTTTGCCTTGCACTTGGCTGACCTGGGTTCTATCCCGTCATCCCATATGGTCCCCTGAACTCTGCCAGGAGTAACACCTGAGTGCAGAGCCAGGAATAACCCTTAAGCATTGATGGGTGTGACTCAAAAAGCAAAAAAAAAAACAATTATTTTTCTAATTGAATCACAGTGCGACACACAGTTAGATTAGGTTTCAGTCATATAATGTTCCAACACCCAACCCTTCGCCAGTGCACATTTCCCCCCACCCCACAAATATCCCTTCCGCATCCCTCACCATGCCTCCTCCTCTTCTTCCTCCTCCTCATCCTCCTCATCCTTCTCCTTGTCCTCGTTGGAGAGCAAACCGTGTGCAAAGCAAAAAACCCTCTCCACTGTACTATCTCTCTAGCCCCATCTTTCTAATATTTTAACACAGGACAAAATTCCTTAGTGCACAGCTCCTCTGTGGGTCTCTCCCTACAGGCTCATCTTCCCTTTGTCCAACCTGGAGCGCATGTTACAGTCCTTCCTCCCATGCACCCTGCTGCCATTTATCTCAGAGGCTTTGCACACATGGCCTGCATCCCAGCACTCCTGATTTCTGGTAGACCTAGTTGAAGCATCCTCTCTTTATTTTATTATTATTTATTTATTTTGGCTTTTTTTGGTCACACCCAGCGATGCTCAGGGGTTACTCCTGACTCTGCAGTCAGGAATTACTCCTGGTGGTTCTTGGGGGACCATATGGGATGCTGAGGATTGAATCCAGGTAGGCCGTATGCAAGGCAAGTGCCCTTCTTGCTGAGCTATTGCTCCAGCCCCATCCTCTCTTTTTAGACCTGACTGATTACCTCAAGGATCTTTTTCTTTTTTTATTCCTTATTGATTGATTAATTGCTTTTCATGGCGTGGGTCACACCCAGCAATGCTCAGGAGGTTATTCCTGGCTCTGGTCTCAGGAATTACTCCTAGGTGTTTTGGAGACCATATGGGTTGTCAGGAAATTGAACCCGGGTCAGCTGCATGCAAGGCAAATGCCCTACCCTGGACCATTGCTCCAGCCCCATTTTACCCCTCTTTTTTGGGGGTCACACCTGCCATACTCAGGGGTTACTCCTGGTTCTGCATGCAGGAATCACATCTGGCTGTGCTCAGGGGGCCATATGGGGTGCCGGTGATTGAATCCTGGTTGTCCATGTGCATGGAAAACACCCTCCTCACTGTACTATCACTCTGGACCCCTTTTTTATTTTATCTCTCTCTCTCTCTCTCTCTCTATCTATCTATCTATCTATCTATCTATCTATCTATCTATCTATCTATCTATCTATCTATCTATCTATCTATCTATCTATCTATCTATCTATCTATCTATCTATCTATCTATCTATCTATCTATCCATCCATCCATCCATCTATCTCTCTATCTATCTAATCTATCTGTCTGTCTATCTGTCTGTCTATCTATCATCTATCTATCCACCCACATGCAAAGCAATGCTCAGGGGTTACTCCTGGCTCTGCACTTAGGAATTAATCCTGGCGGTGCTTGGGGGACCATATGGGATGTTGGAGATCGAACCCAGGTCGAGTGCAAGGCAAATGCCCTACCCACTGTACTATAGCTCCAGTCCCAGGTCCCCCTTTTTTATTAAATCATCATGAGATAGACATTACAAAGCTGTTCATGATTGGATTGAGTCATACATTGTTCCAACACCCATCCCTCCACCAGTGCACATTTCCCAATACCAATGTCCCCAGTTTCCCTTCCCCCTTTTCCCCCCCCCCCTCCCCCACCAACCTGCCTCTATGGAAGGCACTTTTCAAGGAACTTTTTTCTTATTCTAATCAAGGCGAATCTTACTGACTCCTGTGCACATGTGCATTCTGATCTGGACAATCTGAAGATTCTGTTTTGTTTCTGTGGTGCTGGCGATGGAAGGCAGGGCCTCACCCACTCAAAGTTAGTGCTGAGCTACATCTCCAACCTTCAGTGATCACTATGTTGACTCTTTGGTGCTTTCCCCACAGGAAATTGGAGGTTAGAGGCCATGACTCTGCCCAGAGATCCCAACTGGATAGAAGGGAGAAAGCTTAGGTGCGTGGTCGGGAGCTGAGGCTGTAGATAGATTTTGGGGTTTCCTCCTGACAGATGAGTTCATCTGTAATCAGAACTCAACCCAGATTGGCGTAATGACAGCCTCACCTTACCCCGCTTCCTGAACGGATGCATTCCTGCCCACTTGGCTCACAGAATGCTATTCTGGTTCTCCAGGGCGTGGTCCAGGCTAGCTTTGTGTCTGCCTGCCAAGCACCTTGCCTGACTCACTCTATCTTTAGAACAGACAATCTGATTACTACAATGGTTTCCCCCCCCCTTCTCTTCTTCTCACCTCCTTCAATTGGAGAAAAATATCCTCCTACTCACTTCTGCTGTCCTGCCCATGTAAACCATGTAAGTCACTTAACAGTTGACTAGAATGAGCTCTCCTCTGTCTGTAACCTTGGGAAAGCACATGAACGGAGAATGGAGGAACAGCTGGGCCACACTAGAGCTTTGAACTTCTGTTTTGATGTGGGCCTCCAGAGTGCCCTGATAGTGGAGTATTCTGGCAATAGGGGTAATCCAGTAACTTCCCTCATAGTGGAGTATTCGGATTACTCCTATTGCCAGACTACTCCACTATCTTATTAAATATATATATATATATAAAATTTTTATTTTTATTAATTATTTTTGCTTTTTTTGGGGTCACACCCGGCGATGCTCAGGGGTTACTCCTGGTGGTGCTCGGGGGACCATATGGGATGCCGGGATCGAACCTGGCCGGCATAGGCCGGCCGCATGCAAGGCAAACGCCCTACCCACTGGGCTATCGCTCCGGCCCCTAATTTTTATTAATTTTTTAAGTTGAATTACAAAGCTACAAAGTTATTCATGATTGAATTTCAGGCATAAACATTCCAACCAATCCCAATCCCCTCATCAGTGTCTACTTCCAATGTCAGTGTCCCCAGTTTCTCTTACCCACCCAAGCCTGCCTCTGTGACAGGCACTTTTTCCTCTTTTTTTCCTCTGCTCTAACCTCCTCCCGCCCACTTTAGGTACTGTGGTTGATAATACTGTTATTGATGGGGTTCTGTGCATGTCACTTTACCCTTTTACAGCACCTAGTCCTAGTGCAGAGTGACCACTTCCCTCTATCATTGAAGCGGTTCCTTCCCTGACCCACCCCATCTTCCCACTCCCCACCCTCACTGGGAAACTTTGTACTGAAGACCAGCTCTCCTGCTCTTCATTTCTACTGCCCTTGGGTGTTAGTTATTCTTCTTCTAAGTTTCTTTATATTCCACTTATGAGTGAGATCATTCTGTCTGTCCCTCTCCCTCTGACTCATTTCACTCAGCATGACACTCTCCAGATCCATCCACCTCCAGCAAATTGCGCAATTAGCCTTTTCTTATAGTCAATAAGATTCCATTGGGTATATGTATCATGGCTTCTTTCAGTGATTAATATTAGCTTCTTGTGGATCCACAGATCTGCATGTGTGTGCACACAATCAAGTATGTGAATGACTCGAAAGTGCTTGAGAGTTGTTGGGTATTTTAGTGTTAGGGACTCTCTTGGCGGTTTTGGTTCTCCTGAGCACATCAGGAATGATAGGAAAAGAACAAGGAAAGAAGGTGGAGTAGGGGCCGGAGCGATAGCCCAGCGGGTAGGGCATTTGCCTTACATGTGGCCGGCCTGTGCTGGCCTGGGTTCAATCCCGGCATCCCATATGGTCCCCCAGCACCGCCAGGAGTGATTCCTGAGTGCAGAGCCAGGAGTAACCCCTGAGCGTCGCCGGGTGTGACCCAAAAAGAAAAAAAAGAAGGTGGAGTAGATTTCCCTCCATCTTTTTGTGTTTTTGTTTTTGGGTGCTGCTCAGGGCACTGTGTGGTGCTAATAGAGGAAGCCCAGGCGGAAAGGCTGGAACAACAGTACAGTGCACAGGGTGTTTTCCTTGCATGAAGCCAACCCTGGGTTGGACCCCCAGCATCATTTAGTTTCTCTGAGGAACACCAAGAGTAATTCCTGAGTGCAAAGCAAGAAGTAACTCCTGAGCATCTCTGGGTGTGACCATCCCTCCCAAATAAATCCAGGCCGAGCACATTGTGCACATGCAAAGCTATCTCTCTGGCCCATGGAGTAATCTTTTCTCTTAAAGAGAGAGATGTGCAAGCTGAGTTTGTCTCTGTCAGCTCACAAGTCTCTCTATGGGGCAGGCCCTACATTGTATTCTTTGCACCTTAGTGACCTTTGACATGCCGGGAAGAGACTGCATGCCTGGTCTGTGCCACATCCTAGTGACTAGCCACTTTGATTCTAAAGAGCATATTTAAAATTCTTAGACCCAGGCTGGAGAGATATGGTAAGGACTAGAGCTACTGTTTTTGCACTCATCAGGTAGCTGCTGATGTGATGGTCGCATGTTTATGGAACCTCCAGCATGGGGATGCAGGACAGGTAATGATGGTCCCCTTGGGCATCCCTGCTCCATGTCAGACAGTGACCAGCTTTGAGGTGTATTCACTTAGCCCTTACAACCTCCTTTAGAAGGTATTCTGCTGTATAAATTGTTCAACTTCTTTTTTGTACTAAAACAGAATTTTTTCTTTTTTTGCTTTTTTTTGGGTCACATCCGGCAATGCTCAGGGGTTACTCCTGGCTCTGCACTCAGGA
>JAJIBD010009672.1:0-50888 GCA_021461705.1 Cryptotis parvus
AGACTAGGTTAGTGCAGTATTGTTGGTGCCATTTTTTTTTTTGGCTTTTCGGGTCACACCTAGCAATGCTCAGGGTTATTCCTGGCTCTGCACTCAGGAATTACTCCTGGTGGTGCTCAGGGGACCATAGGGGATGCCAGAGACCGAATCCTGGTGCGACGCTTCCAAGGCAAATGCCCTACCCTGCTATGCTATCGCTCCGGCCCCAGTTGGTGTCAATTTTTGCTGTGCTAATTGTATTACACTTTTAATTCATTTAGGAAACAGCCCAATTTGTTAAGAAGTATTATCTCAAAGTCTCACAATGAAGCTAACTTGTGTGTATTAAACTCAATATGAGAATATCATATGGACCTTCAGATGGAATTTTATTAACTGAAGTTGAACCCCTCAAAGTCATCCATGAGATTTGTAATCAGCCTCATCTAAATCTCTATTTTTCTTTTTTGGGTCACACCTGGCAATGCTCAGGGGTTACTCCTGGCTCTACACTCAGGAATTACTCCTGGCAGTGCTCGGGGACCATATGGGATGCCGGGGATCGAACCCGGGCTGGCACAGGCTGGCGCATGCAAGGCAAATGCCCTACCGCTGCACTATTGCTCCGGCCCCTAAATCTCTATTAATGTAATATTTTGGCTTCTAAATATGAATCACGAATGCTTTTTAGAGGGGGCTAAAATGATGAATCTCTTATAGAAGGATTTCAATTCCCTTTGTCCAGATCTCTGAAGAATCACTAGCTGCAGCCAAATGCAAAATGTATTTATTGTACTATAAGACGTGAAAGCCAGAATTGCTCCCTAGTTTCATGATCGGCATTGTGTTAGCGGGCATTGAAACAACCTTCGTTCTCTCCTCCATCTCTGTCAGAGCTCTCCAGTGGCCAAGCGCATTGACAATAAGCAGTTTTGTTTGAAAAGGAATCTTTGTTTCTCAAAAGCAGCTCTTAATATAAAACACCTGGTCTTCAAGACAGGCGCCTGGGACCAAGGCTCATGTGCCATTCTGTTACTAAGGAGTGCAATCCTCAGGGTCAGGGTTGGGGCAAAAAGAAGTGAGACAGCAGAGAGAAGGAACCAGGATGGGGCTCACTGCCCAAAAAGGCAGCGCCTGTGATCAAGCATGAATAATGGCTGCTTCTGAGAACAGCCCAGAGTAGTGCCTTATAGGAGCAGCACAGAAATAGCGACTATTTCTGGCTCCACCTTCCTCTTTTGAGGCTTTCCCTGGGGACCTGAATTCCCTGCACTTCCCAGGTGTACATTTGGGATCCAGAAGGGTGCAGCTGTCTCTCGCTGTAGGGTGAACAGCAGTGTTGAAAGCGTGAGCAGCGCCTGTCTGCTATGCTCAAGAGGAACCTGACCACACTCCTCAGGCAGCCCATGCTGCAGTGGGAGCTGAAGCTGGAACAGGTGTCCCTGAACTCAGGCAGAAAGCTGCAGAAATGTGAAATGATGCAGAGACTAGTTGGGTGGCGAAGTAATGGTAGTAATCTTATCTCCCCTTTGTGCAGCTCAACCAAGAACTGGGAGAACATTTTGGAAAAAAAAAGTTGCAAAATTGGTTTATGGCATTATCTCTCTCTTACTCTTCCTTTCTTTCTCTCCTTCCTTCCTTCCTTCCTTCCCTCCTTCCTTCCTTCTTCTTCCTTCCTTCCTTCCTTCCTTCCTTCCTTCCTTCCTTCTTCCTTCCTTCCTTCCTTCCTTCCTTCCTTCCTTCCTCCCTCCCTCCCTCCTCCTCCCACCCTCCCTCCTCCCTCCCTCCCTCCCTCCCTCCCCTCCCTCCCTCTGCTCAGGGCTCACTCCCGGAGAACACTACAGGGAGCATAGGGAACCTCTAGGCTGCAGGGGTGTCAAACGTGGGCCCACTGTGTGCAAGGCAAGTGCTTGACCTGCTGTACCATCACTCTGGCTGCAAAGTGTTTCATAGTTTTGATTATGTGTGAAAATGCCCCAATTTTAAGAGATTCCTAATTAATATTATTGACGTGACACCCTGGTGGGATTTTCTTGAAAACAGTAAATACTGACCTTTGCTCAGCTGGAAGAGAGACAGCAGGGGCAGGATGAGGGGTGTGGTGGGAAGGAGGCCGCTGAGTTGACCACTTTGTGACTCACTGTGAGCACCTGCAGGAAGATTTACGCTCTCTGGAGCAGTCGAGCTCTCAGGAACACCAAGTCATGTTGAGAAAGAAAGTGCGGCTCAGTCCTGAAATACCAGGACAGGCTGGTCCACGGCTCACCGTGTTCCTCGCTGTTCTCCAGATGGTGCGGTTAAGCTAACGCTTCTCATTTATTTTCCAACCTGCTGGGAATTTGACCGACCATGAGCAGTTTTCCTCCTCTCAGGAGACAGATGATTAGTTTGTGCTCTCCTGTTTGAGAGATCAATAAGGAAGCCATAGAAGCCCTCTGAATTTCACAAAGAAGAGAGCTCAAGAGCTCACTGCTCGTGAGGAGAGGCGCCTGGCTGAGGGGACTGGTTTCTCCTCAGTTCTTCTGGTCACAGCCCAGGCTCCACCAGGGGACAGATTGTTTGGGCAGGGCCCATCGTTGTGTGGTTGACAGATGTGTCTCATTTCACATTTCCCAAGGCTCTCTGGGGGCCAACGGGCTCTCTGGGGATTGAGCTCTGGGCCCAGGACAGGCCAGCTGTCAGACTGTGCCCTTGGCCTTTCTGGTCCATGGGGAATTAACACAATACCCATGTCCTTTCCTGTTCCCAAGGATCCAAATCATTATTCACATGGCAGAGCCATTTATGGGCTTCGGGTCAGGGGTGAGTCAGACCTCTGGGCACTGAATCACATTTCTGTGAGCTGAGACTTCCCTCTGAGGACGGGGTCTCTGTGGAAGAAGCCTGCTTGCCCATTTCAGTTACTGGGAGACGGAGGAGCTGTGCTCACGCTTGCTTCAGAAAATGTGGTGCTCCAAGCCACGTCCCTTCTTAAGCAGGTTAAATAGCCTCTTATTCTGCAAGGCCCCTTCACCACTGACAAAAATCAAAATAACCCCCCTGATATACCAGCTTCCAGCCCTTCTAATCACCCTCCATTGCCTCCCCTGTCGACTTTTCCTGAATTCAGTAGAAAATAAAATAGAACCCTATGCAACTAGCAATAGAGAGAGGCAACATTCTCTTTCAAGAGTATCCACTGCTTAGTATATCTTCCTTCTTCCCTTCTCCATCCCTTCCTTCCCCCTTTCTTCCTGCTTCCTTTTCCTTTCTTTTATTTCATTTTTATTTTTTTGATTTTTTGGGTCACACCTGGCGACACTCAGGGTTACTCCTGGCTCTGCACTCAGGAATTACTCCTGGCGGTGCTTGGGGGACCATATGGGATGCCGGAGATCGAACCCAGGCAGGCACGGGCTGACCGTGTGCAAGGCAAACGCCCTACCCGCTGGACTATCACTCCGGCCCTTCTTTTTCCTATCTTTCCTCCCTCCCTCTTCCTTTTTTCCTTCCCTCCACAATTTCCTCCCTTTCCCCCCTTTCTTTCCTCTTCCTCCCTTCTTGGTACATTTTCGCTCGATTTCAGTGAGCGGTTATCAAGCCAGTTAAGTTCTGCATCTTGGGTAAGAGCTGATTTATTGACTAGGCAAAGAGTGGGGTAGAGGAAGAGGCCAGACTTCTCCCAGAGTCCGTGTTGGTTTTCTCTGTTCCCCTCTCCCTATGTCATGGCATGCACCACTGCTTGTGCTTAACCGGGATCCTCTGTGGCGGGTGTCCGATTTTCTGGACCGATTTTCTGGACAGATTTCACAGCAGGGCAGGGCGCCTGTCTGCTTCGGGACTAATTGGCGTCCTGTTGAGAACATCTTGACTGAAGGTGACGAAGAGTTGCTTTTCTCTGCCGGGAACTCCTTGGCCACAGGGACTGTGCTGTGCTGCCTTCAGTCGTCTGTCACATACAGTAGCTGCTTTCTCACTGTGTTGGGTTTGCACAGGAATAAACTGCGGATTTCCTATCTCGGTGCCCTGCGCTCTGTGAGTTGGTGAGAGAAATGATACATTGCTCCTTTCTACGTGAGACTCTTGCAAGCGCACACAGCTGTGTGCATGATTGCTGGATCGTGCTTGAGCTCTTCCAGCTGTTGTGCACACCGGGAGGTAGAGGCCACAGGCGGGGAGAGGAATATGTGTGCCTGAAGCCCTGGGTTTCCTGGAAGCTGTGTGCGTGGTTCCTCTTCCTGCTGTCCAAATACCTGCTCATCTGTGGAAACTCAAATGCTCTTCTTGCTTCCTTTTTCAGCGTTGGATTTAAGCACACGTGCTGAACAATGGCTGAGTTTGTGCTATTTAAGCACAAACTCAAGTGGAGGAAACCTTTGACATGGGCAGCAGGGACCTTTGATAATAACCTTCATTTCATTTCTTCATTTTAGAGTTGCTTGTGAAAAATACTGTTACCCTACAGAAACATTTGGCCTTTAGCAACTTGATGTGTGTGTTGAACATCACAGTAGTAGAAACAATAGAAATGAACATCACAGATAGTAAAAACAATAGAATCTGACTCAATTGCTTTTTAAAAATTATTGTTATTTCTTTATTCTTCCAAGAAAGGGAAAATCTCTGTTATGCAGTTATACAATGTTCCCCCAGAAAAGACATTACAAAGAAAAGAAGGAGCTGCACGGTTTTAATCATCTCTGAGTTGGAAAAGCCTAAGCCGTTTGCAGCCTAGAGGAACATCCAGAGGCATTAATTTAGCAGAGGTGTATCTGTTTGACATGTGTTATTAGCCATACTCATAAGAAAATTTACTTTCTAAGCATCAGTTTCCATGGACCGGAGATAAAGTACAGCAGGTAAGACACTAGCCTTGCACTTGAGTGAATTGGGGACCGCTTGGCCCCCTCAGCACTGCCAGAAGTGATCCCTGAACACATAGCAAAGAGTAGGAAGCCCTGAGCATCATCAGTGAGACTCAAACCCACCTCCCTCACATCAAAATTTTAGATGATTGTAAACTCTTGCCCTTGTCAAGGTCTTCTCTACTTCCACTATACTGTTCCCCCATCCTCTTTCTCTAGAGAGGATCACTGTAACCAGGAGAACAGAAATCGGCTCTTTTTCAGGAAATGATTTTCATTATCTTTATTGAGATGCCATAAAATTTGCTTGCCATGAATACTGACTATTAGCTTATGCAGTTACATAATTATCATTTTAACACATTGTTAGAATATTTTTACTATTATTTTATTATTTTTTAAATGTTTTTAATATTTTATTATACCACCATGAGATATACAGTTACAAAGATGTTCATGTTTGGTTTCAGTCTTACAGTGTTCCAGCACCCATCCCTCCATCAGTGCCCATTTCCCACCACCATCTCCCCATCCCTCCCTCCTCCCTAGCCTGCCTCTATGGCAGGTTCTTTATCTCTTTTCTCTCTTTCTCTTTTCTCTCTCTCTCCCTCTCTTGCTCACTCCATGAGGGCCTCCATTTTCCACATCCGGACTTCTCTCTCTTCAGAACTCCACCCAGCAGACCAGCCTATCACAGCCTGGCTCATCGAGTTTCACCTTGCAGCAGTTTTTTTTAAATCCGGCTCAGGTATGCCAGTCCAGAGAATCACAGTCGTGGGACAGAGCTGCTACTGGCTCTCCCTGTGCCCAGCCGCTCCGAGGCGCCGGGAGGGATGGCGGGTTCTAGCCTTGGCCCGCCACCCCAGCAGAGCCTTGCAACAAGCCAGACGACCCCCCCACCCCCACTCCATGAGGGCCTCCATTTTCCACATCCGACTTCTCTCTCGTCAGAACTCCACCCAGCACCAGCCTATCCCAGCCTGGCTAGTGTGGCCGCTTGGCAGCCACGCGGTTCATCAATAAATGCTGGACTTAGAGATGACTACAAGACTATGCTACCTGCACGGCAGAGCCTGGCAAGCTACCTGTGTTGTATTTGATATGCCAAATACCAGTAACAATTATAGCCCTCATTCCGAATGGATTGAGGCTCTTTATGTTCCTGGAACAAGCAGATGCCCTTGGGCTCTACTAGCATGAGACAGGACATATGGATATGTTACTGGGGCCCACTCGAGCCTATCGATGATGAACGGGAAGACAGTGACAGTGACTCTGTCTGCACCCACCCCTCACCCCACCTCTCAATTCACTCCAGGCCCGTTAGTCGTCAATTTCCTCCTTTCCTTCTCATTTTTAGGAAAAACTATTCTCTGGCTCTCGAGAGTTTAAAGAAATTTCATATGCTGGAATTTCATATACTGAAGCCATATAAGTAGTCTTTTGTGTCTGGTTTCTTTCACTTAGCAGAATGCTATGAGGTGCATCGATGTAGAACATTTTCAAGTTGTTCTTTGTATTGCTAACCATATTCCATTGTATTCATAGATACTTATTTATCTGTTTATCAGTAGATAAACATTTGGATTGCTTTAAATATGTGACCCTTTGTGAATTGTGCTACTTTGAATACTTGTATTCAATTCTTTGTGTGAATATATGCTTTCATTTCTCTTGAGTAGTTAATTATCTTAGAGTAGAATTCTTTGGTTACATGAAAATTAGGTATTCCTTTTTTCAATTTTTAATAAAAATTTTATTGTGGTATCATGGTAAAGTATTTTACAATTAATGTAAATAGAAAAGTAGGTATTCTTTAGAGACTATATCCCCAGATAATTTCAGTTTTTATATTTCCAATAGCAATGGATAAGAGCTTTAGTTTTTGCAAATTATAGCCAACACTGGCATTGCTAATCTTTTGGATCACAGTCATTCAAATGGATATGTTGAATTATATACTTATGATCTAGCTTTCATTTCTGTAATAACTAATGATGCTTCACATTTATGTATGTATGAGCTTAATAACTAATCTTTTTTGAGTGTTTATTTATTTATTTAAATTTTTTATTATACCACTGTGAGACATACAATTACAAAAGTGTTCATAATTGGTTCTTGGTAATACAGTATTCCAGCACCCATCCCTCCACCAGTGCCCCATTTCCACCACCAATGTACCCCACCCCTCCCACCCACCCCCAGGCTGCCTCAATAGCAGGTAGCCCTGTTTCCTCTCTTTCTCTCTCTCTCTCTCTGTCTCTGCATCTCTCTCCCTCTTGTTTTATACATTGTGGCTAGCCCTGCAGATATTTAGAGTTTAAAACTTAAGTCTCTTTGTGTATATTCAATGGTGAGTTTTAATCTGCCATTACCATTTCACACATTTAGTAAAACACTGGTATCTATTTATATCCTATTAATGAATGCAGTCATTCTATATCTGTCCTTTTTCCTTCTGACTAATTTCTTGAGTGTTTATTTAAATCTTTTTGTCCATTTTGTGACTGCTCTGTTAAAAATTTTGTATTATAGTCCAAACATAAATTTTATCTGGCAGACACTATGTAAGTAGTTTCATTTTTTTAGAAGATACCTTTAGAAAAGAAAAAGTTGTGGTAGTTTGATTTGTCAATGATACATCTTCCAAGTTGTGTTTTTTAGAGCTATTTATAAGAAAATTATCCCAGGTGATGATTTTTTTCCTTCCAGTCTTCATAAATTTTAGCTTTTAAGTCTGTATTCTGATTTGCATCAGTTTTTTATTATGAAAGGAGGTAGTGGTCTATCTCACTTTATTTCTGCATAAAGTTATCTCAGTCCAGTTTTCTCTCCTCCTCCCATATTTTCCCCTGCTAAATTGTCTAAGGAACAACACTAATGAATTGCCTAAGTATAAAGGTTAATTTGAAATTAGGTAGTAAATTTTCAACTTTGTTCTTCTTAAAATTTACAAAAGTCATTATAGATATTTTAGGATCATCTTATTAGAAAGGACATCATTTTAGAGAGTCACCTGGAATTTGATAGGAGTTGTGTTGAAATTGTATAGAAATTTGGGGAATAAGCTTCCAAAATAGTGTCTATATGTCTCTCCGGGTGTTTAGAAATACTTTCTATTCTATCAGTGATTCCAATATTTTGGCTTTCAGATCTTGGGTATTACTTTCTTTGTGATTATTGCATACTTTCAAATTGTGTTTGGAGTAGAATTTCATTTTTATAATTATATTACAGAAGTGCAATTAATTTTTATGTTGATCTTGTCTTCTCTAACCTTGATAGATTCATTTGTTTCATCTAGTAATTTAATATGTATTCTTCTAAGAATCTTCTAGGCACAGGTCTGTGCTGTCTGCAGAAGAATGCAGTTTTCCTTTTCCCATGTTCGGTCTGTATGCCTTCCGTTTCTGGTTGCATTGGCGAGAGCTGTCAGCAGAGTGCAGTGACAGTGATGGAGGGAACTTTTACATGCTTTTTCCTTCCAACCTTTTTATGTCTTGGAAACTAAAGTGTCTGTTATAAACAGTCTTTGGTTGGAGCTGTCTTCTTATCCAGTATAACAGTCTATTTGATTGGAGATATGATTTCAGTCTATATTTTTTCATGTTTTGTATTTTAAAATATGTTTCTCCTTTATTACCACATTTTTGTTAAAATGCTGTTTCTAGTAATTTTATTTTCATTGTTGAGTTTTAACCTATACATTGTTAGTTCTTTTAATTTTTAGTTATTTTGTTGTTGCTCAGTACGATTTAATGCCTTGCTTTAATGTATGTCCATTTCCTCCTCCATCTATTTTTTTTTTATTTTTGGGTCACACCCGGCAATGCTCAGGGGTTACTTCTGGCTCTGCACTCAGGAATTACTCCTGGTGGTGCTTGGGAGACCATATAGGATGCCGGGATCGAACCCGGCCAGCACAGGCCAGGTGCGTGCAAAGGCAAATGCCCTACCCACTGGGGCCACTCCCAGCTATGCTTAGGACTTATTCCTGACTGCACTTCGGGATCACTCCTAGTGGGGCTTGGGAGGCCTTTATGTGGTGCTTAGGGATTAAACTCAAGTCAGTGCAAGCAAGGCAGACGACTTTTGTGCTGTAATATCTCTCCAGCATCTATTATTTCTTATAAGAATATATATGAACAACGTTGTAATTGAATATCTCATGGTGGTATAATAAAATATTAATTAAAAAAAAAAAGAAAAAATACATATACACTATCAATATATTTACTCATATATGCCATAAATAGTCTGATACCTTTTATGCTTGTTTCATATAATCTTATGTTTTTCAAAGAAATAAGAGGAAAAATAGAAAAAATATACCTGTTAAATGTATCCATTCTGATCCTGATTTCTTGCTGTGGATTCAAGCATGGACAGTCTAAGAAGACAGTAAACAACAGAAATTGTGAACCACGATTCAGTTGTTGCTTATTTAATTGTTTCATTGCCAGGGATAAGGTGCCACACCCAGCCATACCCAGTCACATCTGGCAGTACTAGTCACCCAACCCAGAGCCTCAGCTATGCAACTATGCAAGGCATGTAATTCGGGCTCCATCCCAGCCCCCTTCTTCTTTAATTCGAAATTGCCTTTGAAATTACCTCACCAGTATGAGTGATGCTCCTTGCTGTAGTCTCTAATCAACATCCTCAGAATTTAGGACCTTAATCAGAAATATAGAATTTCAGGACCCATCCAGAAAATTGAATCAGAATAGGTATTTTCTCTTGTGCGGATGCTCAGATAGGCGTGTTTGCATACGTTGATACGTTGTTTGCGTGTATATACATTGATACTGTGCATCTTCATACCTTAGAGTATAATGTCTGAGAAAATTACAGCAATGTGTCCTTTTAATTTTATGACAGCATCTTGTCTAATATTACACTTAAAGTCATCTAATTCAAATTATTGTACTTTTTTTGGTGATTATTCTTTTACCTCTGATGGGGTTTCAGACTCTATAAAGTTCAAATTAACTTGCAGAAATCTGAGAAGTTAAATACTGATTTCATTGAGTAGAAAAACAAATGGATACTTTCCAGGAAAGAGGATACCCTGAATGAAGGTTAAGGGTTTTTGGTTTTGGTTTTTTGGGTGGTGCCTTACTCCTGAGTCTACACTCACGGATCACTCCTGGCAATACTCCTGGGGGATCATATTGGATTCTGGGAATCAAACCTGGGTAGGCTGCATGCAAAAACTCTACTTACTGTACTATTGCTCCGAACCCCTAAAGTTAAAATTTTATTGCCTTGTGTAATATTAACTTGGCCTTCTTATGTAAACATTATTTTTTACCGTTACTCTTGTTCTTCTTTATCTGCTTTTATGTGCTCGTGGTTCCTTCTAAAAGGAATTAATTAAATTAATTAATTCCCCTCTAAAAGAGAAATAATTGACTCATATCTAAATATTGCAGTGTTTGATAATTTTCATAACATCACATACACTGTGCTCAGAATAAATTAGCATAACTCACATCTGGATAAGCATCCCCAAACTACGTTATCTGAGGCCAGATTAGCTTCCAAATAAATTCTTTGGGTATCCTAGAGCCTCCATGTGTAGTTATAGAATCCCCACACTTTCCTTGTCATCTACTCTGCTTGTTTGAGTCTCTGTATTTTCCATTTGGCTCCATAAGGATGAGAATGTATGGTTTCGTTCTTTACTCTTGTATTCTCAGAGCTCTGAATGAGAAGCTACCATTAGGGAGCACCTGAGAAATGTTTCCTGGATGGGCAGATAAGAGTCATGATCTCAGACCTGGACCAGGTCAGTGTAAAGTGAAAGAATAAACCAGTAGAGTAGATTTGAGAAAATCCTGCCCATAGCTTACCTAGGGCAGTATCTGTTGGTCAGCTACATTTCTCTCTCTCCCTCCCTCCCTCCTCCCTCCCTCCCTCCCTCCCTTCCTCCTTCCTTCTCTTCCTCCCTCACTTCCTCCCTCCCCTCCTCTCCTCCTTCCCTCTCTCCCTCCCTCTCTTCCTCCCCCTTCCCTCTCTCCCTCCCTCCTTCCCTCTCTCCCTTCCTCCCTCCCTCCCTTCCTCCTTCCCTCTCTCCCTCCCTTCCTCCCTCCTTCCCCTCCCTCCCTCCCCCTCCTCCCTCCCTCCCCTCTCTTTCTCCCTTCCTCCCTCCCTCCCCTCCCTCCCATAATCATTCCCAGTATCCAAATGAAGGCCATGTCTTCAGTGGTTCTTTGTGTATGGTACTGTGTTAGCCTCAGAGGATGAAAACACTATAATCAATATCTACTCAGTGGAAGAGAACTCTCATTACCATCCATGATACAAGGTTCATCAGAATCAAAGGTGAAGGTTAGATAAAGAAAACATATTTATGATCTTTCTTATTTTTAGGTTTATGCAGTAATAATTAAGTCCATGCCACTATTGAGAGTCAGGATAAATTCTGAGTCCAAATTTTCAGAATTCACAGAGTTGACAATGATGGTGGTTTAAGCCCGAAGTGGGCTTATCTGTTGCTACATATACAGGAGAGCACTGCCAGGCTACAAACTCTTTGGAAAGTGGTTTTCATCTTATTAAGATCACAGCTTGCCCATCAGTGGCTATTTGTGAATAACCCCTCTCTAGATGAGAAGATTAAATATCATGGGGTGTGGTTTTCATTTTTAAAATTAGGGCTATTCCCAGTGATGCTCAAGAAGGCAAGTCCTCTACCCTTGAGTGGTATTCCTGGCCCCAAGAGTATAGTTCTTAAAGGATTGAGAACTCTGCCAATTATCTCCCAAGTGACAATCAATAAATACCAAGATCACAGTCTTTTTAGTGTTGAGTTATCTGAATACTGGAAGTTAATCCACAGTGTTGAGCTGGAGTTCGAAGAGTTCCAAGTGTTAAAGCCTGAAGTGACAACCAATAATAGATTTGGGTGAATGTTGTTTTTAAATAAGACTTGGAACAGAATAGTCTACGACAATAAGCCCTATATGCCCGGGGATCCTGGCTCTGTCTGGTACCTTCCATAGCTGGAGTACACACAGATTTTTCCTGATGTCTGAAAAAGTCTATTTCCAACCTCCAAAATGCCTCTCATTCTCCAAGAACCGGCTTCAGACACTTCCTCTGTGAAAACTTGGTTCCAATTTCTGTTGGTAGTAATTTCTCTTTCTCTCTGGTAGGTTAAAGCTAGGTTGTTCAGTGTTGCTTCATTCCTTTATCTAAAAGGCAAAACACTACTCACTTACATATGAATTAAGATATGAAATCAAGGTCCGTATTCCCTCCCCATGGTGCTTATCTCAATCTCTTTCAAGTATTTAGGTGCCTAAAGTGGATCGAATTCATAGATTTAAAGACAGCGCTGCACAACTTGGAAATAATTGAGTTAGACTGTCTCAGTTCTTTAAAAGTTCTGCTGACCTGTCTCTAAGGCAGGAATCTCATTATGGGAGGGGAGAAGCGAAGACTGTGTCCCCCTTCCAAGAACCCCTGGAAAAGAGGGATCTCGGATTTCATTGATGCACAGACTTTATTAGGTGCTCATGAAGACACATATGGGAACTGCTTCATCTCTTTCCTTTGACTATTCTTTTTTTTCCTAAGCCTTAAATTAATTTCCTCAGTGTCCTGACAGATGTTTTCCAGATGAGTAATAGAATACTCATCTGTAATAGAATAGAACGGAACCATGTCTAGATTTTAGGTAATTAATTTTCATCTCGCACTGTCACATTTGATTAATTGTTAAACTAGGCCAGATGTTAACGGGTCAGAGAGGTGGGTAGTGAAGTGCCAAGAATGAATGGCGCCACGTGGGTGAGCGAGTGAGTGATGGTGTGTGGGCCAGGTGCGGCTCTGGGCATACAAGAGCAAAAAACAAAAACAAAACCGTACATTCTCATCCTTATGGAGCCAAATGGAAAATTCAGAGAATCCAACAAGCACAATAGATGGTAAGGAAAGTGTGGCATTCTATAAGTGCACATACAGCATGGAGGTTTCAGGAGTCCCAGAGAATTGGGTTTGAAGCTGATTTACTCTGACTAAGATGGGTTGTGATGGCTCCTGTACAGGCAACTGATTGCAGAAAGGCTAGAGTTAAATTTACTCAGCAATTACTTATTGAAAGGTTCCACAAAGTATATACAGTCTGCAATATAATTTTACCTAACGGTGCTATTTTAGGGCTATTAAGACAAAATAAATAGAATATAAAATTACTATTTTAACCATTTATTCACAATTCTGGATCATATTTACATTGTTCTGTTATCCTAGAATCTCCTTATAGAATCTGTTTTACAAAAGAATTGGATACTGTACCTAAAATAACAGTAAACTATACCTAAAAAAAACCTAAGTTGTATATATATATATTGGTGTTTATAATAATATATATATAATTATAAAAATATATAATTTTTATATAATTTTTTCTTTTCGGGTCACACCGGCAATGCTCAGGGGTTTCTCCTGGCTCTTCACTCAGGAATTACTCCTGGCGGTGCTCGGGGGACCATATGGGATGCTGGGGATCGAACCCAGGCCGGCATGGGCCGACCGCATGCAAGACAAACACCCTACCCACTGGGCTATCGCTCCAGCCCCCCAAACCTAAATATTTTTTCTAAGATTCATGTATTTCTAAACAAGCTTTTGAATTTCTAAAACACACCTGGCCATGAAAATGCCTCTTCCACGCAAGTGGTTCATTTGTTGCAACCATAGTTTTTTTGTTTGTTTGTTTTTTGCTTTTTTGGGTCATACCTGGCGATGCTCAGGGGTTACTCCTGATTTGCATGCAGGAATTATTCCTACAGTCCTCGAGGGACCATATGGGATGATGGGGATTAAACTGAGGTCAGCCGTGTGCAAGGCAAATGCCCTACCCCCTGTACTATCGCCTCCAGTCTCACATCCATAGGTGTTTACATTAAATAAGCACAATTGAAGCTAGGTGCCTTTTAGTGCTCTATATTCTATGAGCTGGGACAAATGGATAAGGACAATTCAGCCATAGTATTATTACACAGATTATTTGCAGTGTTTTCCTCTCTAAATCATCTGTTTTCATTCTTCTATTCTCCTTGTTCTACATTTCCAGCCAGAAATCCTTGTCTTTGCCCACCAGTGATTTTGTTATTGACCCAATAGTTCCATCTTTTCCAGAATGTCATATAGTTGAAGGGATACAGGGCTCAACCTTTTCAGCTTGACCTCTTTCCCTTAGTAATATCCTTTTAAATTGAACTTAAGTCTTTCTTAGCTTAAAAACTCATTCTTTTCCTGAATAGTATTGACAGTTATGAATAAAGCCGCTATAAATACCTAAGTGTAGAATTTTTGTGTGGACATCATTTTCAACTCTCTTAAGTAGGAAACGATTTGATTAATGATATGCTAATAATGTGTTTGATTTTTGTACAAAGCAACTACAATTTTTTTTCACTTTTTTGGGCTACACTTGGCAATGCTCAGGGGTTACTCCTGGCTCTGCACTAGGAATTACTGCTGGTGGTGCTTGGGGAACATGTGGGATGCTGGGATCAAACCCGAGGCAGCCACATGCAAGGCAAACACCTTCCCCTCTGCTTAGGACCCAACTACAGCTTTCTTTGAAAGTAGTTTTACTCTTTTCCATTCCTAACAGCAGTGAGTGAGCATTCCTGTTGCTCCACATCCTCACTAGCATTTGATAGCAGTACTACGGATGTGGGGCATTCTAACTTTACAGTGGTTTCCCTGTTGCTGTTCATAGGTATTATCTACTGACAATGATCTAGACCTTAGGGTCTAGATAATCCCTTTACTTTTATCTCTGAATCTTCTTTTTGTGAAGTGATTATTAAGGTTTTTAGTTCCCACTTATTTTCCTATTATAATTTAAATTTTCTGCCACTGACAGTAGTCCAGGTTTTATAAGTTTTTAAACTGAAAATTAGAAGTCTTCCCTATGTTTACATTCCGAGGTAAGATTGTATCTCCCAAAGGCTAGACCAGTTTCCTTGAAGTCATTCCTTTTTATCCCTTGTATTCCATCCCAAAGTTTCAGGTAATCTGTTCAGATATCTAGGAAGACAAATATTTTAATGGCTTCAGTTGTTGATTTTTCCAGTCGAATGAGTATTGTATTTCAACCTTAACTTGCATTTCAACCTTAATATTTTCTTTCTGTTTATTTGGCACAAAATCTGGGGGCTGAGGTAAAACACAAAATCACTGAAATTGAGTTTAGATAAATAGAAGGGCCCATTATAAGTTCTTTCAAACAGCATCAGATGCACTAAGCAGCTGAAATACCCAGGGATCAAAGTCAGCCTTCTCCTCTATCCTAGGACTGGACACCAGCCTCTATCTCACGTTTTATTCAGAGCTGGCATCCCAATTCAAGCTGCCACTGTTGTTTTATTCCCCAGTTATGTCCTTTTAACAGTCTACATTTTTGTCAATAACAATGTGGGCAGATTTTAAAAATCAGGTGACTAAGTCTTCCTTAACACAGTGGTTAAATAGGATACAAGAAAGATTTGAACCAAATCAATAAATAGCCAGAGCCTACAATATGCTGTAAAATAAAAGGCATGGACATTAAAAAAGACATTTAAAATTAGTTGAGATAATTACATTAAAGCACAAACCCTATAAAATAGCGATGGATGTATTCTATCACTATATATTGCATTTTCATGTACCTAGAATCACAAAGCATAGAAATACAGTTTTGCTGCATCATTTGTATCTGATGGAAAATAAACATCCTGGTGAAATCACCATAAAATACTTAGCTAATAAGAAATTTCCTTTTCTGTGACTTAGGAGACTTTGAAATAGTGATTTTTGTTGACCTAATTGCCTGGAAAAGCTGAAATGTTCTTATTTTCCTGTTGTATTTTGAGTCACTTCTCTGACTTTAAGAAATATGCTTTTAGAAATTTTTCTACCCTTTGCCTCCTTTGATGTGAAATGAACAAGTGGATGATGAGAAAAGAAATTGAGAAGGGAGGCGTGGGAGCACTGTTTCTGGAGTAGAGCCCCACCATGCCGTGGAGAGTCTCTGTGGCCTTCACAGGTTTACCTTCTCTGCTACCTGCTGTAGGGTGAGTGGTTACCTTCCCAGGATATTTTCTTACAGTTTTTGAACATTTTCATCTAATTTAATTAATTTGGTTTGGGGGCCTTACCTGCCAGAACTTGGGGCTTTCTCCTGGCTCTGTACTCAAGGATCATTCCTGGCAGAGCTCAGGGAACCAAATGGGATGCAAAGAATCATATTGAGTTGTCTACGTGCAAACCAAATGCTTTGCCTGCATACTCTCTCTCTCTCTCTCTCTCTCTCTCTCTCTCTCTCTCTCTCTCTCTCTCAGTCTCTCTGACTTTGTCTTTGAACTTTTGTAAACAGCCTGATCTAGCCCCATTGATTTGTCTACTGACGAAGAACATTCACACTCTGAACTTATTTCCTATATGACTTTTCAACTTCCTGCATCTTTGATTTGAGAGAAGTCATGTATTTTTTTCTTTTCTCCTTTATTCCTTTTCATGTTCCGTTCTCCCTCTCAGTAATTTTGCTCCTTCTTTTCCAGCATATTTGCCCTTTCTGTTTTTCTCCTCTATATTTTCAAGTGAGAATATTTGATATATATGCCAAATACCAGTAACAATTATAGACTCATTCCGGAATGGATTGAGGCTCTTTATGTTCCTGGAGCAAGCAGATGCCTTGGGCTCTACTAACATGAGACAGGACATATGGAGATGTTACTGGGGCCCGCTCGAGCAAATAGATGATGAGCGGGAAGACAGTGATACAGTGATATTTTCAAGTTTCTCCTCATCTTCCCTCTTGTCAAGTGCTCCACCTGCAAACTCTAATTAGAAATGTAATTGAACAACCTGATTAGGAACAGTTTGTATTTTAAAAGCACTTCTGTGAAAATCACGCTTCCTGAATAAATATATGTCCGCCCAAATATCACATTCTATGTCATTTCGGATCCTTTATTTTCTTCTAGCTCAAACATGTGTTAGCTCTCAAACCATAGAATTTAGGAAAGTATAATTCAATATTTTATATATTCTATTTGGTTTAACAATAGCACATGCTACTGTGAAAATATGTGAAAAATTCATACAAGAAAAATAGTCAAGATGCATAATCAATTAGACAATAAAAGCACTAGCAAATGTTTTATTTTTATTTTTTTTTAAGATTGCTTAGTTTTCAAGCAATCTTTTTTTTTTTTGGCTTTTTGGGTCATACCCGGCAATGCTCAGGGGTTACTCCTGGCTCTGCACTCAGGAATTACTCCTGGCGGTGCTCGGGGGACCATATGGGACACCGGGGATTGAACCTGGGCTGGCACAGGCCGGCCGCGTGCAAGGCAAATGCCCTACCTGCTGGGTTATCGCTCCAGCCCCTAGCAAATGTTTTAAGGATGACTTTATTTTCACTTTTAAAGGCCATAATATGTATATTTATATAAAAAAATCTCCTTTTAGACAAGTCTGCATTTTATAGCAAAACGTGAAAGAAAAACATTTTTCTGTTATTCACGATTGACGTGGTTAATGTCTCTGTGTCTACCTCCCTGTGGTTATTTCCAATAGCTTCTCTTTGTATCTTCATAGTTACATTTATGTTCAACTCAGTTTTATGTGTTTCATTTCATGCAAAGAACATTTTTCTGCATCATTGAAAATCTTGCACTTTCTAATTTGCTGCATGGTGTCTCCATGTGTAGATGTGACCCCATTTACTTCCTAGTCTCCCGTCATTGTCACTTAGGCTCTTTGCTGTTTTCAAGTATATTCATCAAGGAATGAAGCGTACCTTTGTGCACAAATTATTTTTTTTTATTTTTGGCCATTCTTCTGAGGAGGGTAGTAATCATTTTACAAATCTTGGCCTTAAAGTGTGTGTATTTTAGTGACACTATGTTGTACCTATGTGCTTTGCTTAATTAACCATGGTCTTGAGTAATTTAAACAGGCATGAATACGAAGTTTTTTTTTTTTTTGGGTCACACCCAGCAATGCTCAGGGGTTACTCCTGGCTCTGCACTCAGAAATTAGTCCTGGCTGTGCTAGGGGGACCATATGGGACGCCGGGGATCGAACCACCTCCGGACTTCTCTCTCGTCAGACCTCCACCCAGCAGACCAGCCCTATCAGCGCCCGGCTCATCGAGTTCCACCTTGCAGCAGTCTTTCTTAAATCCGGCTCAGATATGCCGGTCCAGAGACTCGCAGACATGGGTCAGAGCTGCTACTGACTCTCCCTGTGACCAGCTGCTCACGAGGCACCGGGAGGGATGGTGGGTTCTAGTCCTGGCCCACCACCCCAGCAGAGCCTACGCAACAAGCCAGACGACCCCCACTCCATGAGGGCCTCCGTTCTCCACCTCCGGACTTCTCTCTCGTCAGACCTCCACCCAGCAGATCAGCCTATCAGTGCCCGGCTCCCATGGCCACAAGCGGCGCGCAGTTCATCAATATATGCTGGACTTAGAGATGCCTACAAGAGTATGCTACCTGCACGGCAGAGCCTGGCAAGCTACCCGTGTTGTATCTGATATATACGCCAAATACCAGTAACAATTATAGACTCATTCCAGAATGGATCTTTATGTTCCTGGAGCAAGCAGATGCCTTGGGCTCTACTAGCATGAGACAGGACATATGGAGATGTTACTGGGGCCTGCTCGAGCAAATCGATGATGAACGGGAAGACAGTGATACAGTGATGAATACGAAGTGTTAGAGAGATTGTCATTGATCTCTGGTCAGCTCCTCTCAGAGCACACTGACCATGTCGTGGTGAAAGTGGCAGGAAGGTCACACCATTTAGAGAAACTTGAGCTGTCTTCTTTTAGTGCCTCAGAAAGTTCTGTGGCACTTACCATGCACTGTCCAGAAACAGATCAATCATTTGTGCTTTTGATGACAAGGTATCAATCCTGGTTCTTGTTTCTACCATCCTTGGGGGTTAGTCTCACACTATATATATATTTTAGCCCACAAATGAGTGCAGTCATTCCATGTCTGTCCCTCTCCTTCTGACTCATTTCACTTAGCATGATACTTTCCATGTCCATCTGAATATGCGCATTTCGTGACTTCATTTTTCCTAGTGGATGCATAGTGTTCCATTGAACCTACTTTTACACATTTATATAGACAAAAGGAGTTAAATCTCACTAACAGAAAAGGCATTAAACTTGCATTATTTTAAACTTCAGTGTCAACCCATCATTTAAAACTGTAAAGTCAGGGCACAGCGGGTAGGGCAAACTCTGACAAGGTATGGCTTTGTTTTCGAGAATAGCCATTCTATTAGTACATACTTTTTATGTTTTGTGAAATGTATCACTTTTAATTGTGAATGACTTGGAGGCATTACTAGTTCGTTCTTAAAATTATTTATTTAATTTTTTTTTCTTTTTTGGGTCACACCCAGCGATGCTCAGGGGTTATTCCTGGCTCTTAGCTCGGGAATTACTCCTGTTGGTGTCTGGGGGGACCATATGGGATGCCAGAGATCAAACCTAGGTTGGCCACATGGAAAACAAACGCCCTACTCGCTGTGCCCTGACATTACAGTTTTAAATGATGGGTTGACACTGAAGTTTAAAATAATGCAAGTTTAGTGCCTTTTCTGTTAGTGAGATTTAACTCCTTTTGTCTATATAAATGTGTAAAAGTAGGTTCAATGGATTACTATGCATCCACCAGGAAAAATGAAGTCACGAAATTCGCATATTCAGATGGACATGGAGAGTATCATGCTAAGTGAAATGAGTCAGAAGGAGAGGGACAGACATGGAATGACTGTACTCATTTGTGGGCTAAAAATATATATAGTGTGAGACTTACCCCAAGGATAGTAAAAACAAGAACCAGGATTGGTCCATGGCTTGAAGCCTGTGTCAGGTTTGCTGCGGGAGAGTACAGTTGGGATAGAGACCACAATGAGTGTTGGAAATGATCACTCTGGAGAAGAACTATGTGCTGAAAGTAGGTAAAGGAGCAAACATGATTACCTTTCAGTACCTCGAGGTTGCAGGTGTGGCTGCGGTGCCCAACTGCATCGGCAACTGGCAGACAGGAGACAGGCTTGTGTATACCCAGGGCTCTGCCTCGTGGGCCCTTGATGGTTGATGACCTGACACAGAAAAAGCCTGGGTCCCCTGGGATGAACCCAGAACCACAGCAGAGTCTGGCAAGCTACCCGTGGAGTACTCGATATGCCAAAAACAGTAACAATAATGGACCTCATTCCCAATGAATTGGAGACGTTACCGGTGTCTGCTCAAGCAAATAGATGAACAACAGGAAGACAAGTGACCTATATTGCAAACCACAATGCCCAAAAGGAGAGAGAGAGAGGAAGAAGAAAAGCACCAGCCATAGTTTAGGCAGACTGGGAGGTGTGGTGTTGATAGCAGGGAAACTGGGGACGTTGGTGGTGGGAAATGTACACTGATAGATGGATGCTTGTTGAACATTGTATGACTGAAACACAACCATGAATAGCTTTGTCGCTGTGTATCTCACAGTGATTAAATACAAATCAAGTTTAAAAAAATGTTAACAGAAACCGAGAAAACAATGACGTGTAAATAGCCTAATTAATCTAATTATATACTCAGTGTATATGAAAATGTCCAACAGTTTTCAGAGATGACAGATGGAAAAATAAGTTTGTTCCCCTGCCTTCCAGTTGAGTCTCAGAGAGGCATTATCCTTAGACATTAGATCCTAACCACACTGTAGAGGATAGAAAAGTCTAACAAGTAATAATGAGTAGTCAGGAGCTGGAGAGATAGTCCAGTGGGTAGGACGTGCCTTGCATGCGGCCAACCTGGCTTCTGTATCCTGACATCCCATATGGTTCCCTGAACCCCCACCAGGAGTAATTCCTGAGTGCAGAGCCAGGAGTAAGCACTGAGTATCGCCAGGCATGACCTCAAAGCCAAAATCCAAACAAAAAAGTCATAACCAATAGCCAGATACAGACAAAAAGGAAACAGGTTAGATCTAGAACCCTCAAAAGGGCTCAGGACTTGGGCTGCCGCCTAGGAGGAAGGGAAGGGGAGGGACAGGAGGACCCGGAAGCAGAGAGCTTGTTTGCTTCCAGGGCCTCCAGCAGAAGCTGCAGTCAGGCATCTGTCCCTCAGCAGGAAACTGGAGTTTTTCTCTCTACAGGAATTAAAGGCCCATTTGCATTCAGGCTTTTATGAAATCCTCCAGCCATAAAGGTCATTCTCACTTGAACAGTCAAAAGCCCTCCATATCTACTCAAGGCGTTTTACATATTTGCCAGCATTTTCTCATAAATATGGATGAACAGGCAAGGCTGTCAAGACATTTTAGGAAAAAGTTCAGTATAAGAGAGTTTGGGGGCTGGAGGCGATAGCCCAGCGGGTAGGGCGTTTACCTTGCAGCGGCCCGCCCATGCCGGCCAGGTTCGATCCCGGCATCCCATATGGTCCCCTGAGCACCGCCAGGAGTGATTCCTGAGTGCAGAGCCAGGAGTAACCCTGTGCGTCGCAGAGAGTGTAACAAAAAAAAAAAAGAGAGAGAGGTAAATAAATAAGGAAAATTAATGTTGGGAAACTCAGCCAATGCAGGAAGCAGAGGAATGCAACAAACACACAAGGAAACTACAAAAATATTCATTAGCAACCTCAGTTATATCCTAGAGTAGATGTATGGCCACCAGACAGGATCATGCTATGAAAATGAACCTCCAGAAATCAAGAATAGTTTCTCAGAAAAGTTGTTGGAAAGAATCAGTAGAAATCTTGGGAGGCAAAGGGAAGAGTAGAGAAGTCGAGGAAAAGGGCTAAACATGAGAACATATTTGAGGGAAAAGAGAAGGAGCAATTCAGAAAGCCAGCATCCAAGGAGTGATTTTTTTTTCCTAATCAGAGGATGGTAAAATGTAGCATCCATTATGAGAATGTCCATGGAGTGTCCACCATGGTGGATAATGAAGGACTCGCTTCTAAGGCCGTGTTATGAAATTACCAGATATCACAGGTTATGAAAAGAAGATCCATTTGTATAGAGAGCTGGAGACCGTCCAGGAAAAACACCACACTTCTCAATTTTGAAAATGGTTGGTGGAACAAACAAACGCAAGACATGAAAGTCAGCAGGAAAATATTTAACCTGGATATTTAAGGTTCCATTTAGAGAATCTCTACATGAGAGCCAGGGTTGGCCCCTTGTCAAGTTTGGTACAGGAAACAGAGCGTTCCAACGAATGTCTCCAAAGGGTAAATCTCTCCAAGGAATAGTGTCTGATGTGTTGGGAATTTAAAGAATGAATTGCAATAACAAAGCATATCAGGATCTCCACTTTTAAAGTGGCAACAAAATTAATGTATGTGAATCTGGAGAGAGGAATATGAGATATTTACTGTTCTGGTCTTGGAATTTTGTTTTCATAGTATTCTGAATAAGACTTTGGGAATTATTTTTTCTTTTGGGTCACACCCAGCAGTGCTGGGTTACTACTGGCTCTACACTCAGGAATTGCTCCTGGTGTACTTGGGAACCATATGGGATGCTGGAGACATCATCCCATATGATGGTGGGATGTCAGCTGTGTGCAATCAATGCCCACCCACTGGACTATTACTCCGGCCCCCTTTGGGAAATTTTTTAAAAAGCAATTGGATGTACTCTGTAAATTAACCTTTCCCCTACAGTTTAACATCAGGCGTTCTCTACCCATGTTGTAGAAAGATTAGAACTGCTTGCAGAAAGCTGTATTTGGTATTTATTACTTGATGACACAGTCATAAACTTTGTACAGACCATTTCCTCTTGTATGTTGAGAGAATAATCAGAATAGTCAGGAAATTCAAATGGAATTTCAACTCCAAGGGAGATGATGTCTGATCAGTTGGACTTTATTTAAGAAAATATATTAAACTTCAGTGAGCCCTGATATTCTACCTTCAATGTCGCTATATTTTTCTGAATTTTTGAGCGTAGTTCCTGGATCCCATGTAATAACATGGTGATTAAGTCTTTTTGTCAAGTCCTAATAAAAGGAGTCATTAATAGACCCAAATTTTGTTCATCAATTTCTTCCCAGAATTTGATTCCTGTATGGAAAGAAACTATTTTCCTCACTTTTATTTGTGAACACTGATGGCATCAGAGAGCTGGTCTCTCAAGGCCCAATTTTACTGTACTTTGAAGAGAGAGATTGACAAGCTGAAGTGTATTCCAGGAAGATGAATCAGACTGATGATGGATCAGCACAATGGACAATGATAAACAGTTCAAAGGAATGGAAATATTTAGCTCGAAAAGTCTCTTTCGCACCTGATAAACATTATCCAATATAGTTAAGGAGCTATTATGTAGAAAAGACGGTAGATAAATTCTGGTACCAATCAAAAAGCACAAAATTCTGATGGATATTAAAAAATTATTATACCACTGTGAGATATACAGTTACAAAGATGTTCATGTTTGGGTTTCGGTCATACACTGTTCCAGAACCCATCTCTCCACCACTGCCCATTTCTCACCACCAGTGTCCCCTGATTGCTTCCCTTCTCTCCCAGTCCATGGCAGGCATTTTTGCCTGTCCTCTCCTCTCGTCTCCTCGTCTCTTCTCGTCTCGTCTCGTCTTGTCTCCTCTCATCTCCTCTCCTCTCTCTCTCCTCTCTCCTCTCCCCCCCTCTCCTCTCCCCTCTCCTCTCCTCTTTACCCTCTCCTCTCCTCCCCTCCACTCCCCTTCCATCCCTCCCCTCCCGCCATCCCCTCCCATCCCCTCCCTTTCCCTCTCCTCTCTTCTCTCACACTCTCTCTGCGCCTCTCTCTCTCTCTTCCTTCTACTACACATTGTGGCTTGCAATACATACATTTAGAGGTTATCAGTGTATCCCTTTGCCTACATTCAATGCTCAGATCTGGGCGGTATTATCATTTACAATAATTATTAGTACAATGTTCCCTTTTATGTCTTAACTAACCTTTGACTCCCACACACTTGCGGTAGATTCCACCCACTGATAACACCTCCTGATCCATGTTTTTTTTTTCCTTTTTGGGTCACACCCAGCAATGCTCAGGGGTTTCTCCTGGCTCTGCACTCAGGAATTACTCCTGGCGGTGCTCGGGGGACCATATGGGACGCCGGGGATCGAACCTGGGCCGGCACAGGCCGCGTGCAAGGCAAACGCCCTACCGCTGGGCTATCGCTCCGGCCCCTGATCCATGTTTTGCCTGGCCTTGGATATTGGTATCATACTATGTTTTTATATCTCGCAAATTAATGCAGTCATTTTATAGCTGTCCTTTTCCCTCTGGCTAATTTCACTCAGCATGATCCTCTCTATGTCCATCCATTTATAGGCAAATTTTATAACTTCACTTTTCCTAACAGCTGCATACTATTCTATTGTGTAGATGTACCACATTTTTTTATCCAGTCGTCTGTTCTTGGGCACTCTGGTTGTTTCCAGATTCTGGCTATTGTGAACAGTGCTGCTATGAACATAGAAGTGTAGATAGTGTTTCTGCTGTGTGTTTTTGGCCTCCCAGGGTATATTTCCAAGAGTGGTATGACTGGGTCAAATGGGAGTTCAATTTCTAGTCTTTGGAGGAATGTCCATATTGTTTTCCAAAAAGGCTGTACCAGCCGGAATTCCACCAACAATGGATGGATGACAGTCCCTTTCTCTCTGCATCCACACCAGTACTTGTTCTTGCTCTTTTGGATATTCTGGTGGATATTTTGGAGGCACCAATTTCTAATGAAAAGATCTCTAGTGATTAGTGTAGCTATAGTTAATGCTTTGAGAAACAATCTCTCCTCACTAAAGAGAATTTTCAGTACAAATGAGTGGGATTACAAAGGTAGTTCCAATAGTTACTAAAAAGAAGTGATTGCTGTTTTTGAGTAATGTTTCATGCCGTAGTAGCTTCCTCAGTTTCTTTTATGGTTCACCGTTTTCTCAGGTACTCATTCCTTATTTCTCCTTTTAGAAGTCTGAGACTCAGCATTTAATCAGTTTGACCTAGGTCAACAGGAAAAGAGTATGGAATCAGGTTAAGAACTTGACCTAGATTGTAAAGTAAAGCTCTCCTCAACTTACCAATGTTTTTGAACCTGTGGATATAATCTATTTTAAGGACATAAAATCCACTCAGTGTTTTGGAACCAAACTTAACATTACAATAGATTAATACAAATGGAACAATATCAGCATGCTTCCTGCATAGGAAAAGAAGGAAAGCCCTGCTTCCTGGAGCCATGGAAAGTCTACTGTGAGTCAAGGCCAACACCTTAACCTCCTGGATTCCTGGCTTCTTTGGTTGGATTTACTTTGGGTGCCTTTTTTGCTAAAACAAGTTGCTAGGAGATCCATGGCTTAATGCAAACACAGTACCGTCAAGGTCAAAGGTCAGAACATGGAGCGTCACCAAGACTGTTCCTCATGTAGACTTTCAGGGAGATTGTGTTTTCTTGCCTCTAAGGAGGCCTGTGATCCTTATCTTGTGGCCTTTCCTTATGTACTACAAATACTCCCGACTTCTGCCTTTGGAGCTCCTGTTTCTCCCTCTGAACCTCCTTGTCTCCCTTTTACAATGACCCTACCCATCGCATGGAGTTAGCACCCTCCCATCTCAAGGTCCCTAATTTAGTCATGTCTGCAAGATGATTTTTTCCATGAAAGCTTCATAGTGGCAGTTTCCAGAGATTAAGATGCTGAAGCCTTTTGGATTTGTATTCAGCCTGCCACCCAGACTTGCTCTACAAATTCTGAATAATTTTTAAAATCTCCCTTTCTGTTCGCTGCTTCCTCTGCATTTAGCTTGCCCTTGCCTTTGACTGTACCTTGGTCTGAATCTGGATTATTTCTGGGCTTCCCACCCTCTCCTTTCTTAAGCATAGTTATTTAGGATGTTCTCAGCTAACTCCAAGGATGTGACCAGGTGTGTTTGACTGAAGGAAGGGTCGGTCTGTTTGCCTTTAGCCAAAACGAATTCCAGGTACTCAGTCTTGTTCTCCTTCTAGGACCAGAGGGATCATTATCAAGGACTAAAATAAATTTGCTTTGCTATGACTGTGGTAGTAGTGAAATACAGAATGTGGAGAGCTTGAGCATGGAGTTACTCTAATGGGAGACCCTTCAGTAAGCAAAATGCTATTTTTTTATTTTTATTTATTTTTTATTTATTTTTTTTTAAATTTTTTATTTTTAAAATTACAAAGATATACAATTAAAAGTTCATATTTGGGTTTTGGTCAAACAGTGTTGCAGCACCCATCCCGCCACCAGTGCCCATCTCCCACCACCAACGTCCCGGTTCCCTCCCCCCTCCCCAGCCCTGCTCTATGGCAGGTTCTTGATTTCTTTCCATTTCTCTCTCTTTCTCTTTTCCTTATTTTTTTATTTTTTGCTCCCTTCTCCCGTGTAGAAAAACGATGATTCTCCTATTTGGGAGAATTGAAAACATTCTAGCAGTAAGCCAACATTTAGAGGCATGAAAGATAAGATTGATACATGATTAAACTAGGGGAAATGATTGAAAAACATTTTTAACAGAAACATTTTTAAAAACATTAAATCCTAATAAGTAAAATATTTGTTTTAAAATTTTTTTTTCTTATACCACAGTGAAACATAGAGTTACAAAGGTGTTCACGATTGGTTCTTGGTAATACAGTATTCCAGCACCCATCCCTCCACCAGTGCCCCATAACCACCACCAGTATACCACACCCCCTCCTACCCACCCCCAGGCTGACTCAGTAGCAGGTTACCCCCTTTTCCTCTCTTTTTATGTCTCACTGTCTCTGTCTCTCTCTGTCTCTGAAAATGCTATTTCTTTTAGAGGAAATGGGGATAGATTTATTGAGCACGAGAGAGATTGTTTAAAGGTCTGTGTGTGTAGTTTGCATATGATAAATCTAGGTTTGATTCCAAGCAGTCTGCTATGCACTGGAGTGACCCCAAATTGCAGAGGCAGGGAGACAAACTGCACCATGTGTGTTCTAACCCCTTCTCAAAGATCTTCATATGCACTTAGCATCTCACTCTAGACCTCCTGTTTTCTTTTGGAAACTCTTTCTCTGATGTGAGTTACTAGAGTTAGCATACTATCAGATTCTTCCATGGCTGACTTCTAACCTAGGGCCCTTCTAAACCTTTAGAGACCCCATTCACCTTATAGCATCATTCAAGACTTCCAGGACGTTCTAGAATCTCAAGCCAGATCACTTTGGTGGCCATAGCAGCATCCTTGACAAGTCACCATGCTCTGCCCTCTGGGGATAGTGCATTCACTCCTGTCAAGGAGGGAATTCTGACTTCTGCAGAGCTTCAGGAGGCCTTTTTATGTGGAGGATGGTTTCTGCCAAGATCATAACCTACTGGAGCATCTTGAAATAGCAATGCTGTGTCATGACTAAGCCCCATATAGGGGCCTATGATGATTTTCTGCTTCCTGTGAGGGAGCATCCCCCGTGAGGGAAAGTGCCCCCTCACTGAACAGCTGCTCCTTACCCAATGTCATTCCCAAGAACGTGTTTCCTGGATCCAATATAGAAAGATATCCCTTCTTCTTTCAGTGGTGGCTTCTTATTTTCTGGTGATGGCAGATAGATGGAAGCAGAGGAGGGGAACCAATGGCATGAGTGAAATTCTGAGGAACGAATCTTTTTCGAGATTTGATTATTGGTAGAGAAAGACATTGCAGAAATGGCCTTAAGCCTCCGACTTCCCTTCTCCTGTGCAGGGCTGGAAAGGTCACTCTGTCAAACCCTGTCATCCAGAGGTCCTGCCTCATCCCGAAGGCACCTGTTAGACCACCTGGTTCATAGTCCCTGATGTTCCAGGCTTGTCTAGGAATGTGTGATTTGATATGCAAAGAAAACTCCTGTTTTTAAAATCCTTTTTAGAATAAAAGGTTTTGCAGGGTGTATCAGCAGTTCTGTCGATGTGGTTTAGACAACATCTTTCTTCTGAATGTGAAGTGATTTTATTTGTTTTATATTTCAAGAATAAAACTCCAGTGGCATCAGATTTTGTTTTAGTTCCAAATACTATTGAGGCACTGTGATTTGCGATGTTGTTAAGGCTGTATTTTAATGCACCCAACATTCCAATACCACATCCACCACCAGTATCTGCTTCCTTCCTCCAGTGTTCATATTGGATTTATTGTCCTATTCAGCCAGCCTCTGTTCTTATCAGAATTATTAAAAACTCTTTTGAGGGATATCTTTTAATTGCCTCAATCTGCCAAGGTATTACGGACATTCTATGAACCTCAAGTTCAGGGAAATATTCTTCACACACTGCAATCAGCAGTAATCTAAGTTGAAACTTCTGTTGAGATGAACTAATTTTTTCAATTAGCATCATTATGAGTATTCTACTGTGTCCTCTATGTGATGCTGGCTTGAGCATGGGGGTGAGGAAAGTCCACCAAACACTATCTGATGGAACATCGTGGTACTTTTAAAACCTGAAGTGTTAGAACCCTCGGGTGGGTGCAGTAATGTAGAGATTCCTTGGTCTTACATTAGACTTACTGATTTGGAATCTCTGGGCAAAGCTACATCTCTGAATGCTTGCTATTTTTCTGTTTTTAGAAAGTTTGGAAGGATTTATGGAATTAGAACTAGGGAGGTAGGCCAAAAATCTGTGAGAAATATATATTGGTTGCCTGAATGATGAAATTTTATTTCTGATTAACCCAGAGCATGGCAGTTAATTTCATACATTGTTCTACATCTTTTGCTAATTAACATTAAATGATCATGAATTGCAAAGATATTTATAATTGCATTGCAGGCGAGTATTGTTCCAATCCATCAATGTCCACTACCCTCCACCAATGTCCCCAGTTTCCCTCCCAAGCCAGCCCGCCTCTGTGGCAGGTACTTTCCCCCCTCTCCCGTTATCCGAGTGCCCCTCCTCCTCCCTCCCCTCCTCCTCCCTCCTCCTCCTCCTCCTCCTCCTTCTTCTTCTTCTTCTTCTTCCTCTTCCTCCTCCTCCTCCTCTTCCTCCTTCTTCTTCTTCTCCTTCCTCTTCCTCCTCCTCCTCTTCCTCCTCCTCTTCTTCCTCCTCCTCCTCCTCTTCTCCTCCTCCTCCTCCTCCTTCTTCCTCCTTCTCCTCCTCCTCCTCCTCTTCTCCTCCTTCTCCTTCTCCTCCTCCTCCTCCTCCTCCTCCTCTTCCTCCTCCTCCTCCTCCTTTTTCTCTTTCTTATTTCTTCTTCTTCCTTCTTCCTTCTTTTTTTTTTGCTTTGTTTTGTTTTTTGCTTTTTTGGGCATACCCGGTAATCCTCAGGGGATTCTCCTGGCTCAGCACTCAGGAATTACTCCTGGTGGTGCCTGGGTGACCATATGGGATGCCGGGGATCAAACCTGGGCCAGCATGGGCCGGCTGCATGCAAGGCAAATGCCCTACCTGCTGGGCTATCGCTCTGGCCCCCAGTGCCTTCTTAAAGAAGGAAGCCCCCCGCCACGCCCAGCACCAGCCCTGTTTTCTGGGCCATCAGGCATCTGATGTTCCCCATACAAGGTTTCTTTACATCCCACCTATGAGAAATTTGGGCCTGTTCCTCTCCCTCTGGCTGGTTTCACTCAACATGATACTCTTCAGATCCATCCATGTTGCAGCAAATTGCATGACTCTATGATAAAGTCATGTCATAGTTTTTAAATATTGTTTTTGTGTGTGTTTTCTGTAGCATTTTTCTCAGGAAGGAGTTCCTTTTTCCCCAAATCTTAGTCTTTGAGTTGTCAAACCAGTGATTGGGATGGGTTCGTGTTGGCATTGGGGTGAGTCAGTGAAATCCAGAGAGCATGGGGAGGTGTGAGGACATAGAAGTGGCTGATTCTGAGCTCTTTGCAGAGCAAGACTTTCTACACTTGGAGCCTGGCCTCTAGTTCTCTATGATCAAAGACCCTGTCCAGGACTCCTGCTGGGATCTCTGTACCCCTCACATTTTGGGCTCAGGAAAATGATACCCTTCCCTGCTAACCCCTTGTCTTGCCAAATTTGTTCTTGGTGCTTCCTTTCAATTTTGAAAAACGGTGCTTTAAAAGACAAAACCTAGTCTACCTCTTTAAACTCTGTGAAGTCTGCATGCAGTGTGCAGACAAGCTGGCCCCACATTTTCTTGCTGATAAAAAGCAAGCTGTTAAAGTTAAATGTTGTGTTTTTGCAGTTTTTCTTTTAAGGCAAATCCTGAAATGCGCCCTTGATTACAGCACTTATCACTGTATGATGACTATGCTTATGGATTGCTCTCTTTCACACTCAGTCTTTAGAGATCTGCAGTCCACAGTGGGAGTCATTAACCCTCTGTGGCTGTGAAAATTTAAGATGACAGAGCAAGAGCAGTATTACAGCGAGTAAGGGCTTTCCATTTGTGCGGGTGACCTAGGGTGATCCCCAGCACCCTGTATGGTTTCCCGAGACTTCCAGTAGTGATCCTTAAGCTAAGAACCAAGGATAACCCTGACCACAGCCAGGTGTAGTCCAAAACACAAACAAACAGAAAGGCAAGCAAGTTGAATGTAGCAAAAATAACTCAGCTCTTCTGTTGCCTTAGGCGCATCGCCAGCATTCAATAGCCATTGACACCTGAATTTTTATCTAGACAGTGCAGTTATAACCCATCATGTAAGAAGTTCTATTAGTCCACACTCTTCGAGGTAGTAAGCACCAATTCTTTTGTATGAATCAGCCCTGCCTGACCTATGGTAACTCCCAGTAGAAGGCACCAGGAATGTCTTCCTGAATTGAGTTTTATCTTCTCAAACCATTCAAGTTTTAGGACTGCCAAGACAGAGGCAGAATCTTCATGAATTGGCTGCCTGTGACTTTCCCCTTAGCCACCCTCACAGTCGTAAGAGAGCTCATGGCATCGGAGTCAAGGATCGGATAGTTCTGAGAAAATCTTCCTGTGGTCTCACTTCTCTGTTCTCCAAGACTTCTATCGTGCATCAGCTTCCGGGATTCATGCTAAATAAGAAAAGTTTTTTCTGCTTCTTACTTGTTAACAATAAGACAGTAAAAAGTCTGGAGACTAGCATGACTTTAGAATTCTGCCCAGTGAATCTGGTGAATGGTACCAGATTCATTGTTCATCTTTTCTCTCTTTTGCCCTCTGAAAGCATCTCCCCTCATTAGCCTCCATCTCCTTTGAATCACTGGACTCCAGAGCACCTGAGTCCATCCTTCATCACTTTTTTTATGGGGAGAAGGAAGGAAGGAACTTTGCTTTAGAATTTGAGCTCCAGACTTAGAATACCCAAGTTTGTGGCAGGCTCTTGGGTTATGTGACATTGCCCTCTTTCAACACAGAAATGTTGTCTTTCCTTTCCATTGTTTTAACTGGCTTGTCTTCCGGCCTGACCATAAACCCTGATGTTAGGGGCCATGGCTTCTCTTAGAGCTCTAGCAGGGGCTCTGGCCTTGTGATAACTGCAGATTGAGAGTATTCAAGAGTAGTTTGGGAGATGCAATTTTATCCACCTTCTTGACTAAAGGAGACCAAGTGATATATTTTCTAGTGATCCATGAACTATAAAAATCATAGTCACCTTTTTATCTCAAATTATATTTGTCCACTTTTTGATATAGGTATGTGTTCATTTTCTCTCATCTCCATGGGAAGAAACAAATTGATCTGGTAGCTTCTTGCCAAATTTCATTGCCAACTGAAAAGGAATTTCTTTCCAGGACAGATTCTTTTTTTTTTTTTTTCAATTTTTTCCACCACGTTTATTTGAGCTCCTGGAAAGGAAGTTCTTTTTTTTTTTTTTTTTTGCTTTTTTAGGTCACACCGGCGATGCTCGGGGTTTTCTCCTGTCTCTGCACTCAGGAATTACTCCTGGCAGTGCTCGGGGACCATATGGGATGCCGGGGATCGAACCCAGGCCGGCACAGGCCAGCCACGTGCAAGGCAAGCGCTGGGCTATCGCTCTGGCCCCAGGAAGTTCTTTACTATAGGAAGACAATTGGCTACAAGGTAATGTTTCATATTTTTCAGACTAAAATATTTTAGTCTATTAAGACTAGAAAGCATTCTTTCATTTGAGAAGAGATTAGAACAAGAAGACTGGTGTTTTTAAAAACACAGATATGTATTAACTAGAAGTAAAGCATCAAACTATGAAATAATCAGCAGGACCAACACTGAATGGGATTAATAGAGAATTATTAAACATTTCAGCAAGTGATATTAATGTGCATTAATAATGTTAGATTTGGTCAGACCATATGTAGAAAGGAAATAGGTACAACAGTGTGCTTAGACATGAATGTATGCCATGAGACATATAAAAATATATATTATTATTATACCACCGTGAGATATAGTATTACAAAGATAATTCACAAGATAGAATCTCTTTCTGGTGATATCATTGCTATTTGGGCCTTGTTATTTGATCTTGGCCTGGAAGTTCCCTGCTCAAAGTTCTGGAGTAAAAATGGCATTTCTTTTTTCACAGGTCATCAGATTTAAATTTGGACACAACCACCACTGGAGTTGGTAGTTAAAATATCACACTCCCTCCCGAATTTAGGGAGGCAATTTTACCATTTTCTAAATTAAAGCAATACTAATTTATAACCATATATAATAGGCTTCAGGTGGGTCGTCTTTTAAGTTGACATCTGATCACCCTGTTGTGTTCCCATCAGAAATCTGGTTCCTGTTCACCACACTTTTACCCAATTTGTCCACTTTTATGGGTCTTAGCTCATTTAGTACTCTTAGCATCCCTAGAAGGTAGTTGGCATTACTCTCATATTGAGATGGGTAACCTATTCAAGCTATATTTAAAAAAAATATTTTATTATACCACCGTGAGATATACAATTACATACATGTTTTATGTCTGGGTTTCGGTCATACTCTGGCAAACCAGAGTCAGACGCATGAAAGGCATATGCCCTAGCCCTAGCACCAGTCCCTCTATCAGTGCCCATTTCTCACCACCAATGTCCCCTATTCTCTCCCCTCTCCTCTAGACTGCCTCTATGGAGAGTTCTTTATCTCTTTTCTCTTTCTCTCTTTCTCTCTTCCTTCTCTTGCACACTGTGAATTGTGATACATACATTTAGAGGTTATCATGTGTATCTTTTTGCCTGTATTCAATACTCAGTTCTAGGCTAGTGTTATTACTTACAACAATTGTTAGCACACTGCTCCATTCTCTGTCCTACCCAACCTCCGACTCCCAGGTGCCACACTGTTTTTATTCCCCTTAGAATACGTTTTAAATGAAAGCACCATGATCGGTCACTACCAGTGATCTAGGAACACAGTGTTGCCACACGCACCCACCACCAGAGTGTCCGATTCTCTTCACCATTCTCTCTAGGTGTCTCTTAGCCCTTCCACCACCACTGCAAATTCAGTTCTCTAGGCAGATCTCAGGCATTGCTTATTCACTTACTGTGGCCATTATTTATTACTTTCATTTGTATCTTTAGACTCCAGGGAAGAGAAAGACCACTTGCTCTTTGTGCTTTTCCCCCCTTCATTCAGTCCTATACCCTCTAGTTCTGTCCAAGTTGCAGTGAATGGCAAGATTTTGTATTTCTTTGTAGGGATGTAGGGTGGACTGGACTCCTGCACTGTGCTCAGCGAGCCGCAGGGGTCACTCCCAGTGACTCTCAGCCAGCTGGCTGTCAGTTGAATGCTAGACTTTGAGAATGGTGCTGCTCAGATCCCACAGTACTGGGGACCACCAGGACCAACGGGGCAGTGCTCTGGGTTTTCCCATGCAGGGTGCCCGATGGTGCTATGGGCAAACCAGAGTCAGATGCATGAAATGCAAATGCCCTAGCCCCTGTCCTTTCCCTGACTCTAATTTCATCTTTCCCCCCTTGACTTTTTTAAAAAATTTTATTTGTTTTTGGACCATACCTAGCGGTGCTCAGGGCTTCCTCCTGGTTCTTTGTTTGGGGGCCATTCCTGGGGGCCCAAGGGATCATATAGGTTGTTGGGGGATCAAACCCAGATCCATCACATGCTAGACAACCACCATAACCCCTATACTATCACTCTGCCCCAATTCTATCTTTTCTTAGAGCTGAGTAGCATTCCATTCTGTATACAAAGCACTTTTTCTTTTATTCACTCATCTGTGAGACCTTGGGTTGTTTCCAGATCTTGGCTACTGCTGCAATCAACATAGGAGTTCAAGGCTATTCTTTGTCTCTCTCTTCTATCTCTCTTCTATTTTCCTTGTTATTAAATACAGTTTAAGTCAATGATCAAAATGCAGAGCCAAATGTTAAACATGCTTATATATGCTGATGCAATGAAGTAAGGATTTAGGAAGAAGATCCATGCTCAGGGCTGTCCATTCAGGCAGCCTTCTGAGTTGAGATATTGCTCAGCTATATCTTCAGATTTCTTTGCAGAAGAAAGCATCCTAGGGGTGATTGGGGCGGGGGGATGAACATCCTGTGCCATTCATAGTTTCCTAATTCCTGATGTTTCCAGGTTTATTTTTTGTATGGAACACTCCCTGCACCTTGAGGTGTTGCAGGTTTGGCTGTGCTGCCCGACTTTGTCAGCAGGTGGCAGACAGGTGACAGGCTTGTCTACACCCAGGGCTCTGCCCCATGGACCCTGGATGGTTGATGGTCTGTCATAGAAAAGGACTTGGGCCCCCTGGGATGAACCCAGAACCACGGCAGAGCTTAGCAAGCTACCCATGGTATATTTGATATGCCAAAACAGTAACAATAATGGACCTCATTCCCAATGAATGGAGACGTTACTGGCGTCACTCAAGCAAATTGATGAACAACGGGAAGACAAGTGACAAGTGATAGAACACCCATTGATTTGCACCCTAAGGACAATGGCAAAGTTTCAAACTTGAGATCTGAAGAGAACCTAATGAGAGATCAGACTGAGTCAGACTTTTGCTGTCTTTATTGTTTTTATCCTTAATCACTATGATGTTAGAAAGGGCTTCAGGTGGTTTCAACACCAATCCCTTCACCAGCATCTACTTCCTTCCATCAGTGCCCCTCCACCCCCACTTGCGTCCCACTCACCAGTCTGCCTCCAAGAGAGATGCTTTGGGGGTGCGGGAGCGTGGTTTCCGGTACTATTGCTGATGGGGTTTCATACAGGACTCTTTACCAGCTCTCAGCACCATCTCCTTCTGGTTGAAATCTTCCCTCTACCATAGATGTTGTCCCCTCAGGTGACATGTTTCCTACTGGATACCAAGTTTCACATTCTTTTTTTCCATTGTCTTTGGGTAGTCACTATTCTTCCACTATATTTCTTATATTCTGCGTATGAATGAGGTCATTCTGTGCCCGGTCTCTGAATCAGACCTTTTCTAAGAGCTTTGCTTATATGTTTTCATGGCTGCTCTTGATTATCCCCTTTTTGGCTGGGAAAATGGAAACTGAACAAGTAATTTGTCAAGGCCATAGAGTTATATGAATGCAACTGGAATTTGATCCATTTTAATTTCAGTATTTGATCTTTTTATCATCTCAATATGATACGTCCTAACAGGTCATCTTAGGCAAGCTCTTTGCTTCCCAGATGCAAAAAATTGGAGTTAAAAAGTTAAGTTCCTCTGAGGGGGTCACTGGCCAAAGGCCTTCTCAACAGCTCAAAGTAATGTGAAGAAGTATTTTGCCAGGGAAAAGCAGTTTGGACTATTCCTCTCTGTCCTGACCTTGCTGACTTAGATTCCCCAGCATTTCCTGGGTTCCCCTGTCTGTGCAGTGTGTGCCACCTTCTCCCTGGATACGGTGTGGGTGGGGGGTTTCCACTGTAAAGTCCTGGAATTTCAGATCAGGAACTTACCCTTTTATTTCTTTGTTTTCTTGACAGCAGAGTGACATTAAAAACTTCAAGTCAAACATGTTAAATGTTTAGCATGTAGCTGGGTTCCCCCATGGACCTATTATTATTCCAAAAAGTTTTCAATAGAATATGGCATCCAGGCATCAGTTTCATAACAGGGCAGCTGGGAAACACCAGGCTTTTAAGATTCACTGACATACTGTGATGGGCTTTACAAAGGGAATGCTTTAACTTGAGTATGCTGCATGTTAGACATGTGCCATGTATGTATACTCCTTTGTCAATCTTAAAGGGACTCATGATCCCCAATTGAACAACCGTGACTGTAAAGACATTTCAATAAGTTATTTATGAGTTCTATCGAGAGATCCAATGGTAGACTCTGGAATACTTGACCTCAGAGCTTCAGGGATCACTATGAGGTGTATAATTTTTACTGTTATAATTTTCTTCAAAATAGATAAAACATATAATCAAATCATGGCACCAGAGAGATAGAACAGTATAATAGAGCAATTACACTGTGATAGGAACAATGCAAGGGTAAAACCCTTGTGTTGAACGCAGCTGGCTCTGGTTCACTCCCGGAAGCACATATAGCCCCCTTAGCTTGTTAGCAGTCATCCTAAGTGCAAGGTCAGGAGTGAGACCTGACTACAGTCAGGCGTGGCCCAAAAAAAACGAACAAGCAAAAAATATAATCAAATAAATCTTTGTGTTACTTGTTTTACAGACTGGATTTTTCCACCTACCACACGGAGACTTTTTCATTGAGCCCATCCAAAAAGCACCCGGTGGCTGAGGGAGGCTACTACCCTCACATCGTTTACAAGAGGAAGAGCTGGAGAGTTCCTGACGTGGAGGAGCCAACCAGCGGATTAAAGGGTATTGTGACTTTAGTCTCTTCCCCTGACTCAAGATTTTAGTTATTTGATCTGTGTGTCTTTGAATGTGTAACTTCCTGTTCCTTCTATTGCCAGAAGCGTGTGGGATTCTATGCTGTAAAGCTCTTTCCTTCTCTGTACTCAGGTCTCTTTGTATTCTTACTCAGAAAGGAAAGCAACATGTCTCCGGTTCTTTGCCACATGAGTTGATGGTACTGTGAGGTTCATAGTGAGGATATTTTTCTTTTTGGGTCACACCCACTAATCCTTAGAGATTACTCCTGGCTCTGCACTCAGGAATTACTTTTGGTGGTGCTTGGGGACCATATGGGATGCTGGGGATCGAACCTGGGTTGGCCACGTGCAAGGCAAATGCCCTACCTGCTGTGCTATCATTCTGGCCCCTCATAGTGATGAATTTGTTTTTAAACTCTCCTGCATGTGTTAGAGGAAAGTGGCTTAAATTACAACAATGATTTTTAGCATCAGCAGTGTTGTCATTCGTTAGAGTATTACTGGATAGCTCATTATGCCTGCATACAGATGACTGATTTAAATGCTTGATGATGCTGATGATATATGATGAGACACTGGAAAAAAAATGAGCACATTATTATGAGGTGATGAATTCAGCTCAGCTGTGTTTGGCTGTGTTTGACTATTTGTAGTTTACTGAGATATGGTCTCTGCCCCCATGCCCTAGGAATGAGCTGAGCTGTTCCTGTCTGCCTTGTACTAAAATGTTTCAGATCATTTGCAGAGACAAACAGACCTGAATTATTTCCTCATAACTCCCACATTCTCTTTAACATGGAGAAGATAATAGACCTAAAGGTCAAGGGAAAATGGGACACGTTAAAAATGTTGTCTAACTTTATCCTTTTTTCAAAGGAAAGTAAACAATGGTCAGGGGAATAGTTAACCAAAGGAGTTAACAAATATTACTGATTTGTTCTAAGAATTGGAAATATTACTGATCTTAGAACAAATATTACTGATTTGTTCTAAGAATTGGAAAACCTGAAGAGAAAGTAGATGATAAAGGAACGACAGAGGTTGGATTTTGATAAGGCTGAAGATACTCAGTTTGAGCTTTCCAAGTAGGAGAATGAGAGTTCAAAAGGGCAAATATGTTCTCTACAGACTATTCAAGCCCGTTGATAGATGGTAGCTTTCCTGGGACTTTCTTGCACAATATTAGCATTTGTGAGCAATTAGAAACTGTCGATTCTATAATGCTGCTCTACATAAAAGTGGACAGATGTTTAAATTTCTTAACTTTAGTAAGCTATTTCGACTTACATTAAATAACTTTCTAAATCTCTGTACAAGCACCAGGCGAAGCAGAGAGACACACCTAGCAGCTGATTGCTTAGGTAGCAACAGAATTGTCTGGCTTTTCAGTGAGTGTGAAGGCTCTGTCATGGAGCCATTCACCTCGATAATTGACCAATGCCTATAACACACTGGCTGGTGGATAAGTGTCTGTGATTTGAGCATATCACTAAGTCGTCAGTATGGCAGCTCGCGTTACTAAGGGAGTGAGTGAATTTGGCTGGATAGTTGTTCTTTCAGATTCTATAAGAAGGATAAGGTTATTCCTCATTCACCCATCTTAAACACATTTCTCCCCTTCTAACTATTCTGTCGAGGTAGAGTTAAATAAATTGGGCGTATCGTGAACGGAAGAAGGGATGAATGGTAAATGAGTGGGATTTCCAAATGGCATGACTAGGTCCCCATCATACCACAACAGTAGTGCCGTCAATCGCATTTCATGACTGTACTTCTCGATGGACCTTAACACTCACTACATCGATGAAACCTTCCCTAATGAATTCCTACTTGACTTTCTCCACATACATCTTCTGAAAGAGACTCTCATATACTTGCTTACAACTTCAAAATACAGAAGTGAACAACTCCACTGGAAGAAATTTTGAGTGTGACAGACGTAGCCTCCTTCCTTCACCAAAGAAGCAATTGTGGCTCAGAGTCTGGAGTGAATCTTCAAAAGTATCTATCTAGTTGGTGTTTGGATTATAGTCAAGGCGAGAAGCGGGAAATTCTCAGGCTTTATATTGTCTCTCATTTTTTCTTGAAGTCTTCCTTAAATATCAGTCTTGTTAGATTAACTGTGTCTTAAGCCTGAGAATAACAAATCCCTCACTACCCAGTGGAGGTTAGGTACAAAGGAGAAATTAAACAAGTCACTGACATGAATGAAGAGTGATTTGTATCCCAGAAGATAGAACAAAATAAACTAGATTCTAGTCTAAGGAATATTGGTAGGAGAAAAAAAAAATGAAATGTGCATTTTCTAGATAATATGGAAATACCATATTTATGCGCTCATTGCTTTGGAATAACTGTGATTTGATTCTTAATAGGTAGAGATTCTAGAGTAACCCAGTATACTTATGAGTATTTTCAAAGTTTGCATGACATTTGGAATTTGAAAGTCTGTCTTTATTGAAATAAAGTTGGTCTTGCTGAATCAGATAATTGCAGCACACTACCCCGCAGAGGTGTTAGAATTAACTGACAGTAGGTAAGCTCATTAACCAGGAATTAAGGTACAGTTCATGCTTAGGTCGGTTTGCATTGCAAGATTGATTACTGTGATTATAACTGTGATTATATACATGTAAAGATCACTTTTACTGTCTACTTTTAAAGCAATTTTTTACATTTTACTTTTGAAGCACTCAGTCCTTAAAATGTTCAAAGTAGGAGAATCGGTATTGAAAATGATGTGCTATAAAAGTACCAGAGTGCTTCAGGAGAGAAAATGATGCACTATTTTGCCCGTAACTGCTTCTTCACTTCTTTTTCTCACATTTGAAGGCACTCATGAATTTCATAAGCCCTTTACTCACAATAGTTCAATGTGATTAAGTTTTCCTTTTCCCCAGGGCTTAATGCCATCCTACTTTGTTATTGATTTGATCAATTTGAAGGAAAATGTCTTCACCTTTGTGTCACCTTTTGTTTGCATTTCTGAACCTTTTCTTCTGAGCCCTGCCAAAATTCTTGTTTTATTCTAATTTTCTGGAATCTATGTTAAATGGAGGATACTACAGCCTACCTAAATTAGGTCTAGAGAAATTTTTTAAAAGTTTTATTACACCACCCTGATATACAATTACAAAGCTATTCGTGATTGGGTTTCAGTCACACAATGTTCCAGCACCCATCCCTCCACCAGTGCACCCTTCCCAACACCAGTGTCCCCTGATTCCCTCCCCTCCTCCAGCCTGCCTCTATAGCAGGTACTTTTCTTCTCTCTCTCTCTCTCTCTCTCTCTCTCTCTCTCTCTGCTATAGAGTAAATTTAGGATGTTTATTGATAATATCATCCTACTGAAAATGCCAAGCTTTCAATTAGGCTTTTTACTGGGAATATGGTCATAGTAGGATTAGAGTTGTTTTAGATGAGAGAGTTGTGTGTGTGTGTGTGTGTGTGTGTGTGTGTGTGTGAGTTCTGGTATCAGGGATCTAGGGGAAGGGTTTAACATGGTCAGGTAAGCCCAGTTAACTATTTAGTCATTGGGTGTCCATTGGGAGAATGGGTTCCCAATAGGTAAGGTTGATTTTATGCATTTGTAATCACAGCTAAAACACAGGGTCTTCTTCCTGGAATTCATTTTTTGTTCAAAGTTTATTTGTTCACTAAACAAATATTTGGGTATCTTTTGTGTGGGCATGACTCTGAATAGATTATGGCTCTTGTACTCAAGAGCTGACGGTCCTGTTACAGTGGAGGAATAAGAAGATCTGCCCTGGCTTTATCCTAAGATATGGAAGATCATGAAGAGAAGTGAAGTCTCTTGGTGTTTCTTGAACTCCACGGTATATTTGTTCCAAGATGTAGATAAAAATTCATTCATTTTCTCTGCTTTAGAGCACTCTATTGTGTGAATTCCCCCTTCATCCAACTTTCTGAGTTGATTTTAGTAACTTCTTGTTTGGGTGCATTATATATGTTGCAAAGCTGAACATATGTTGTAATTGTTTCATAGAAGAAAGGGTCATAAGAGTTTCAAGATTGTAAACATAGTCATAGGACAAAATCAATATCTCATAGGATATATGTATATATTTTATACACAACTTTACCAGATAATGCAAAATTGCTTTACAAAACTGATGCTTGAAAGCAGTGGATGGTAATACCTGTATTTCCATATCCTGTCTTTGGTTTTTTGGTATTCACAGTAGAATACTGTCTGCTGGAGCTGATGTGGCATATGCTGCTTAATGTTAAAGCTATGCATATCCTTTTGTGACCGGGGCCCCCATCCTATGGCCTGTTCTGTAGAGTGCTGCCTCTCAAGCCTCCAGCTGTGGCTCCTTCTGATATGTTTCTTCTCCTTCTCCTTTCCCTTCTCCTCCTTTTATCCTTCTCTTTCTCCTCTCCTTTTCCTTTTTCTTTTTACTTCTCCTTTTCTTTCTCCTACTCTTTCTTAACTTTCTTCATGCTTTAAGCCTTCAGTACTTAATACTGTGAATGATTTTCAGAATATTTAATCACCCATATTTGCAAGAAATTAGCCTTTAGTGGATTTTTTAAATTTCTATAATGTTCATTTATAAATATTATGTAGGTCCACGATTCAACATCTATCTATATTACATTCAGTTTTTTGCTGACTCAAATTCCAGCCCTCACCATAGGGTTAAAACCTTTATCCAATATATTCCCCACCCTCAACTCCTTTACCCACTGAGGCCATTATCTAAGTCATTTGGAAATTTTGGAAATGGCTTTTTAAATGGCATGCTGAGAATTTATTAAATGTTGACAGATGTTAAATACAATAACATTAGTAATGGCTCATTTGAATTAATTGGCTTGTCAGGTAACTAATCTGAACTAATTCCTGTTATTGCTTATAGCTTTGGTTTGAATTTTTCAGGTTCATTTAGCTGGAGAATCTCCCGCCCCTCCTCACCCCCCCCCCTACCGCCCTCTGTCCGAGCCCCCCCACACTATCCCCTTTCCCTTGTTTTCATGGCCCTCCTTGTTGCAGCGATCAGGGGTCACATACTCAGCTCTGCACTCTTTGCACATTTCTGTTCTGATCACTGTTTGCAGGGGTTGCTGTGGCGCTCACACCCGTCTTCTCGGGAGTCATGCACCTGGCAGTGCATCGGAGCTTGCGTACTCTATAGTGGCACCCGTGGTCTCAGACAGCAGAGCCCAGTGTGGGACCATACTCAGCTCATGGAGATGCCGGCAGAGAACTAAAGGCTGGCTTGCTTTTTTTTTTTTTTTTTTTTTTTTTGGTCACAAAGCTATAACCTTTGTCATGAAGATTGTGCATGAGCATCTTTTTTTTTTTTTCAACTTTTCACTTGATCACTTGACATCCCATTATTCATCAATTTGCTTGAGCGGGCACCAGTAATGTTTCCATTTGACCCTATCACGTGCCAGTGTAGCCCAATGGCATCTGCTTGCTTCAGGAATACTAAGAGCCTCAAATCATTCATTCAGGTTCTTGACGAAGAAGTCTGACCATCTTGTATGTGGGCGCCACGTGATCTTTTGATGGCCCATGGGATCCAGTCGGTAACGGCTCTAGTCCAGCCGTTGTCTCCAAATCATACTACATGTCCAGCCCATCTGATTTTCGATGCCTTAGCAAGAAAAGAAATATTTTTTAACTTTTTATTTTCTTTTTTGGGTCACACCCAGCAATGCTCAGGGGTTTCTCCTGGCTCTGCACTCAGGAATTACCCCTGGCGGTGCTTGGGGGACCATATGGGATGCTGGGGATCGAACCCATCCGGCATGAGCCGGCATGAGCCGGCCACGTGCAAGGCAAACACCCTACCTGCTGGACTATTGCTCCGGCCCTTAACTTTTATTTTTTAAAATTTCTCTTTAATTGAGTCACCATGAGGTGCAGTTACAAAGCTGTTTATTATTGCGTTTCAGTCATACAATATTCCAATACCCATCCCTCCGTTAGTGTACATTTCCCACTAGCAATGAAAAAAAAAACACAAAACATTTCTAAATACTAAAACTATTTTTTTCCACAGAATTTCTTGGTATAACCTGCCTGAGATTTGTTTTGAATTTCTTGATTACCTGATTGGCTCTTGATTAGAGAAGTTTTATGATAGTTTGTGCTTTGCTTTACTATTAGGTTGTTACAATTTTAATTGTTGTTCATCCTTTTTATTTTAGTGGCATATTAGTTTTGATTATCTGCTTTCAAAACTGATGGGTGAAGTGGTAGAGTATTTCCTTTTTTCGTTTTGTTTTGTTTTATGGGGTAACATCTACAATACTCAAGGGTTTCTCCTGGTTCTGAACTCCGGAATTATTCCTAGTGGTGCTCATGGGACCACATCTGATGCCAGGGATTGGACCCAGGTCATCCATAAGCAAGGAAAAAGCCTTACCTGCTGTACTATTGCTCCAGCCCCTGGTAGAATATTTTCAAAACTTTGCTATTGATAAGGATGATAAGACAGTTGAAGAGAATTTGCAGAAACAGTGCCCAAGGAGGAAATGTAGTAATTGGTTGGTTTTATGTACTTAATAAATTCCAAGGCCAATACTATAGGAACCTGGAGCCGGGTCACCTCCTCTTCACAGCTATTCTGTAGTTTGGAAGCGCTGATTGTATGAGCCAACACTCTCCATTCATTAACCACACTTGACAGTGTAACTGTTTTCTTTGCATTTCCTCAGCTCTTGAGAATTGAAGTCTTGTTCCTTCATGTCAGCTGTATAGGTTTCCCAGGAAACATGGCACCTCTTTAAGCTCCTCCATGAAGTTCTGTGTCAAGTACCTGCTGTCTGAGAGGTCAGGATTGCACGAAGTGTGAGCAAAATTTTAGAATTAGCACACTGGGGGAACATATTCTAGGCTGGGAAAGGCTTTGATCAGTATAAGCAAATATATTAGTGAAAAGAAGTTTCCCTTGATGGACAGAATGTCTTAGTGAATGATCTAAGCTCTATGGCACTTCCCTTACACTCTGTTTCTTGATGCATCATAGCTCTTAGATTTGCCTTGACTCTTCATGTGTGTTGGTGGAGACAGTAGTTTCCTTTGCTCACCTGTTTCCTACTGCTACTGGCCGAGAGCCAGGCAAGCCCTTTGGTCCATCTTACTTTGGTCTCTTAGACTTCGATTCCTCACTGACCTGAACATGATCGAAAGATCATCCCTAAAACTGGGGACACCTTGGAGCCAGAGAGAGGGGTAATGGGCAGGGTGCCTGCTTTGCGAGGGACTGGCCCAGATTAGATACCTGGTATTCCATATGGCCCCTCAAGCTCTCCAGGTATGATCCCTAAGTGCAGAGCCCAGGGAGTACCACTTTCTGGTCTTGGGTGTGTTCAAAGCCTCACCTCTTCCACCTCCCTTAACAAACAAAGGGGTGGAGGACACACAACTCAATCACTGGGTGTGGCCCAGACTTAACCCCCTGCCAAAAAAAAAGGGTGGGGACCTGCAACTCAACTCTGTCTTCAAAGCTAGGAACTTGCATGGCAAACAAGCTTCAAATGTGGATTTCCTTCCTTTAGCTCTCTGGGTGAGGACTCACATCGTCATTTCTGCTGACTGAATCGTGTCCTATATGGTCTGACCTTCTGCACCCGAGCCCCTTCCTTACACTAATGCAAAACCTCCTGACTGTAAGCCCTTGATCTTTCCCATTAGATCAGAGAAGTTTGTCTAAAGCAGAAGCCAGATGCTGTCTCTCCCATGAGCTGTTTTGAAGGGGTGCCTTTTCTGATCCTTGTCTGTTTCTTCAGTTTCTTTTTTAATTCCAAACATAGTCGTGTTCTCCTGATGTAGTATTCACGCCTCAAAGGAAGCCCCTTTCTTTTCAGCACTTCTTGCTCTTGCACCTCTTTGCAGAAACCTGTTCTTTCTAAATGCTTCGCTGAGTTCCTTCTATTCCTCTTTGGTCCTTCTGTAAGGCTTCCTGAGGAACACCTTGACTTGCCGGAGTGTGCAGTAGAAGCTTCCCCTGTAAGTGTGAGCTCCTGCTCCTTCCCCTTTCACAGACTTGTCCTCTAGGCCAGCATTTCTCAGTTGAGAGCGTTATGGCCCTTTTTGACTCCCAGGAATATTTCACAGGTAAAACCATAGGACAGGGTGGGACCACAAAAAGGAAACAGGGGTCAAGAGGATCATGTGGGAAAATGTTGGAAACACTGGGCCAGGCCATACACTCCAGGAGGACACATCTCCTATCTCTGTAGTCATACGTGTTTCCAAATTCTGGGAGAGTTTCTGGCTAGGGTAAGAATAAAGCAAGAAGCGAGTATCATTGTTGAGTTGACGGTCATTAGAATGCATTTTAGTAGCTTATATATACAGTACTTAGATGTATGGAGACAGATTAATCCTAAGAGCACCCTGCTTTTCCTGAAAGCACAGTGAGTGTATTTGAAGTGATGATTTTTTTTTTAACATTTGAAGTGATGATTGAAGAGATCATTTGAAGAGGATTATGAGAGATTTGAAAAGACGGAAAAAGCGGTGTAATGATTGGGACTTGGGTTGAGGATATAGCTGAAAATAACTTTGGATTTCCTTGGAATAAAGATATATGGATGGGCTTATGGGTATATTGGAAGGATCAATTGGATGGATAGGTAAATGGAGGAAAGTGACAGTTATTTTTTAAATTTTATTATACCATTGTGAGATATACAATTACAAAAGTTTTTCATGTTTGGGTCTCAGCCACACAATGTTCCAGATCCTCCACCATCCTTCCAGTATCCCCAAATTACCTCCCCTCTCCCCCAGCCTGCCTCTATGGTAGGCCGCCTTCTTCTGCTTCTCCTTTTGCTTCTGCGTCTGCTTCTCCTTCTCCTCCTCCCCTTCTCTTCCTCCTCCCATTTCTCCCTCCCTCCCCTCCCCTTCCCCTCCTTCCCCTCCCTCCCCTCTCCCTCTCCCTTCCCTGCTTCCTCCCCCTTCCCTCCCTTTCCTCCCCTTCTCTCCCTCTCCCTCACCCTCTTTCCTCCTTCCTCCTTCTCCTCCTTCTCTTCCTCCTTCCTCCTCCTCTTCCTTCTCTTCCTCCTCCTCCTCCTCCTTCCTTCTCTCTTCCTCCTCCTCTTCCCTCTCTCTGGAAAGTGACACTTACTCAACAAGCTCTTACACTGTGCTAGGCACTGTTCTAAGAACTGGAAATGCAATGGTGACCATTTCTACCCAGGCCAGACTGTGGAGAAAGACAAAGAGCTTTCAGGTAGGTGTTGGTATGGCCTTTTAGGCAGAGCTGTGATGGCTGGGAGATGCGAGGCTGGGGAAGTTAGCTGCAACCACACTAGCACATGAGTCTGGTGCCTGTGTTTGCAGCCTGAATGGTTTGCAGCTCACTGTCACAGTGGGAAGACTGACCCTTAGCCAGTCTAGAGGTAGAATTCGGGTTTCCTTACAGACTTCTTTCACACACTGAGTCCTTCCATGGTCCTCCTACCTTACCCCGTGAGGTCGTCCAGGACAGAATGCCCTTTGGCTGATATCACTGTATGTTTGTTGTGGACCCCGGTTGCCTTTTTCTTTTCCTTCATACCATTTTCTTTCTTCTTCATCAGTGTTTCTGGAAGTGGACTCCCTGCTCTCAACTTTGACCTTCCCTGCTCCCTCTGCCTGAAACCCTCCTCGCCATCTTTACCCCTGATTTTAAGAATCATTCTCATAGGATATTTAGGTCTCTGCTTAAATCACCCACTCTGAGAAACCTCCCTGACTACTAAGAAGCTTCCCTTTATTGTTTTGCAAAGAGTTTATCCTGCTTAATTTTATATTTCACAGAATTTGTCATCACCAGATATTATTTTAACCTATTTATTCATTTATTTTCTATGGCAGTCTCCCCTCAACTAAATATAAGCTTTGGGGCTGAAGAGATAGTATAGCAGGTAGAGTCCTTGCCTGGCATATAGTCAACCCAGATTATCCCTGACTTCCCATATGGTCCCCCCCATATCCCCACCAAGTCCTGAGCTCAGCAGAGTATGGCCTCAAAGCCAAAATGAAGTAAAATAAGTAAACTAAACCCTCCATAAGGGAGGCACATCCTTGCTTTAGTTCTCTTGCTCTATTCCCACTGCCTAGGACAGACTCGGCATCTAGTAGAGATCAGTGTAAGAATGATCACACAGATCAGAGCTTCATGGTGGTTATCCTGTTGGATTTGCATTTTAGTTTCATTACTTTGGTTCATTATTGATTACTAAGTACAGAAATACTTATTTCCTAGACAACAAGCCTTGTGTTTGTTGCCTGCATATGGTCTGTTTGTTTGCTGCATGAGTAGCTGGTATGTTTTTGTAGCAGGAACCTGTAGTTACATTTGTCCTTCCTGTGCCGGTGGTCTGGGCATTCCACGCACGTTCTGTGCCACCAAGGTGAGGAAACTGAGTCCTTTTGTCAGCACTTAATATTACTATGTGTTTGTCTTACAGCTTGATTAAAACCAATATTTGGGAAAACAAATATTCCCACCCTACATAGTACCTTTGCTCTGCAGCAGCTAGAAATTACGTAAATGAACATGAAGTAGTTCAATAACTATAAAATAGTTTCTTTATAGGGATGGAAGTTTGCTGCTCATTGCATTTGAAATCAAACACTTGAAGAAGTGATCAATGTTCTTTGTGCCCTAAATCCTCTTTTTTCAAAGCCACAAAAAAAGGATCCCCTAAGGTTCATTGATTCTAGATTCATCATCCAAAGAATAGAAAACTCTAGACTTTTGTTTACTTGCTTTGTATGTCATTGACTCACCTCTCTTTCTTCAGCAAATATTAATTGGTGCTTTCTGTAAGCCAGATACTAAGGGACACTGCTCTTCCCACAGCAAGTTGAACCCTATCCTCATGGACTTGCATTCTAGGGAGACAAAAGCAGATTGGCTTTTAAAAACCACATGCACATTGGGGGCGGAGTGATAGCCCAGCGGGTAGGGCGTTTGCCTTGCATGCAGCTGGCCCATGCCGGCCCGGGTTCGATCTCCGGCATCCCATATGGTCCCCGAGCACCACCAGGAGTAATTCCTGAGTGCAGAGCCAGGAGAAACCCCTGAGCATTGCGGGTGTGACCCAAAGAAAAAACCCCACATGCACTGTGACAAATGCTGTGAGAGAATGTCACATATGAGCCTGGGGAAAACTTTAAAAGTGAATACATTGAGAATTGAACGTAGGTAAAGGGATATACGTGATAACCCCTAAATGTATGTATTGCAAGCCTCAATGTGCAAAAGAAGAGAGGGAGAGAGAGAAACAGAGAGAAAGAGAGAAGAAAAGTGCCTGCTATGGAGGCAGGCTGGGGAAGGTAAGCTAAGGACAATGGTGTTGGAAAGGGTGCACTGGTGGAGGGAACGGTGCTGAAACACTGTATGACTCAATCCCAATCATGAACAACTTTGTAATTGTGTATCTCATGGTGACTTAATAAAAATAATAATAGAAAAATTTTAAACGTGCATACACAGTCTTGAGAGTTATTCTTTCTCTGAGATATTCCTTGGAAGCCCAAGGAATATCCAGCATTCAGGGAGAACTGTGTTTGTCTCAGTTTCTCACACTGAGGTTCTCACCCTTTGAACCCCTTGAAGGTGACTATATTGGGCATAATTTTTAAAGAGGTAATTCAGTCCAAATGAGGTCATCAGCATAAGTTTGAAACCTGTAGGTTTGTGTTCTTTAAAGAAGAAGGAATTAGGGCCGGAGCGATAGCCCAGCGGGTAGGGCATATGCCTTGCACGGGGTCGGCCTGTGCCGGCCTGGGTTTGATCCCTGGCATCCCATATGGTCCCCGAGCACCACCAGGAGTAATTCCTGAGTGCAGAGCCAGGAGTAGCCCCTGAGCATTGCCGGGTGTGAGCCAAAAAAAGCAAAAAAAAAGAAAAAAAAGAAGAAGGAATTTGGAACAAGACCCATTCCAAGGGACTATTGTCTTCCCTCGCCTTTAGAACAAGGAACCGACCCCACTGGCATTGAATCTTGGACACTTGGCTACCAGACTGAAAAAATAAACTTGCCCTGGTTAAGCCCTGTAGCCTCTGCAGTGGTCACTCTAGCTGATTAATGCAGGGTCTCTCTGCTAGCCTTCCCAGTCCTTGGCCTTCTAGTTCTCTCAGCAGTTAGTTCTTGTTTGGACAGCAGGAGACTGGATACATGCCATGCTGTGTGAGCCATCGGGTCTATCTCAGACAAGTTCTGTGATAAGAATGCTTATTGCCTGCAGATGTCATTACCTTCATGAAATTCTTTTTCTTATTCTTCTCCTCCTTTCTCCCTCACTTTTCCCTTCCCCTTCCTCTTTAAGAGTTTCCTTTTCTAGGCTCGGCCAGTACCTGGTCATGTCCTACATAGCTCCTAGGGCCTGCTTGCCGTGCTGGCGGCCACGCCTGCTGGACTCGGAGCAAGGATTGAGGGCCTCCACTCAGTCCCCAGCCTCCAGGCCCAGTGGGTGTGGCCCTGAGCTCCAGCCACCACAGCCAACCGCCGCAAGACAGAGACTCCAGATCCAAGGCTCGTAGGTGCGTGGCGACTCTGCTGCCGTGATTTAATCTTAGACTTAATGAATATTAGCACCAGGTCCTTTCAGGATCTTTCTCAATTGTACACTTCAAAGATCATTCTATTTGCATCAAACTGGAGAGGTTATGGGCAATGAGGAATTATGATGTCACACTAGAACTCACTAATAAATAATCAGATAGATACATCATACATTATTAGTATCCATAGGACAAGCCATAAAGTGTAATAGAAGAGAGATTGGGAAATACAGGGACATAGACAAAGAGATAGATAAGTAAAATGCGCCTGCAATGGGGGCAGGCAGGGTTTGGGTGGGTGTGTTTGGGAATTGGGTGGTGGGAATTGGCACTGGTGGAGGGGATGGATTCTGGAACACTGTATTGTAGAGATCCAATTATGAACATCCTTGCAATTCTATATCTCACATGGTATAATAAGGATTGGGGAAGATGAAGGAGAGACAGAGAGAGACAGAGAGAAAGGCGCAAAAGGAAGAAATGCCTGCTCTGGAGCTGGGAGAGGGGGAATGTGGGAACATTGGTGGTGGGAATGGGGCACTGGTGAAGGGATGGGTGCTGGAACGATATATGACTGAGACCCAATTATGAACATCTTTGTTATGTTGTTCTCATGGTGGTATAATAAAAAAGAGTTTCCTTTTCTAATGAAGTCATGAAATTTGCCTATAAGTGTATAGACCTGGAGAATATCATACTGAGAGAAATTACTCAGAAGGAAAGGACAGACATGGAATGACTCATCCAATTGTGGGATATAAAAAGTATAATATGAGATAATATCCAAGGCCAAGCTCAACGGGCCAGGAAGATTTGTCCAGTGTTGGAATCTGCCACAAAGGTGTGGGGAGTGGAGGGTAGGTAAGATAGAAAAGGACGAGTTTGACAATAATAGTTGGGAATAGTAATGCCGGACTGAGTATGGAAAGTAGGTAAAGAAATGTACATGATAGACTCCATGTCCATCCATTTGCAGGTAAATTTCATAATTTCATCCTTTCTGACAGCCGCATAGTATTCCATAGTGTAGATGAACCACAGTTTCTTTAGCCAGTCCTCTGTTCTCGGGCATTTAGGTTGTTTCCAGATTCTAGCTATAGTGAATAGCGCAGAGATGAATAAAGAAGTACAGATAGTGTTTCTGCTATGTGTTTTTCGGTCTCTAGGGTATATTCCCAGGCGTGCTATTGCTGGATCAAATGGGAGCTCAATCTATCATGCTGAGTGAAATTAGTCAGAAGGAAAAGGACAGATATAGAATGACTGCATTCATTAATAGGATATAGATACCAGTGTTTTAATAAATATGGGAAATTGTAATGGCAGATTAAAACTCACCACTGAATATACACAAAGAGACTTAAGTGATTAACTCTAACTATCTGCAGGGCTAGCCACAATGTGTAGAATAAGAGGGAGAGAGATGCAGAGACAGAGAGAGAGAGATAGAGAGAGAAAGAGAGGAAACTGGGGTACCTGCTATTAAGGCGGGTGGGGGATGGGGGGGAGGGTACATTGGTGGTGGAAATGGGGCACTGGTGGAGGGGATGGGTGCTGGAATACTGTATTACCAAGAACCAATTATGAACACCTTTGTAATTGTATGTTTCACGGTGGTATAATAAAAAAATTAAAAAAAAAAAAAAAAAAAAGAAATGTACATGATAATCCTTCAGTGTCTTGTTTTGCAAAACACAGTGTGCAAAAAAGAGAGAGAGAGAAAGTAAGAGACAGAAGAAAGTTGCTGGCCATAGAGACAGATTTTGGGGGGAGAGTGGGGGGGAAATGAGGCTCATTTGGTGT
>JAJIBD010009673.1:0-25231 GCA_021461705.1 Cryptotis parvus
CCTCAAGCACCGCCAGGAATAATTCCTGAGTGTTGAGCTAGGAGTAACCTGTAAGCATTGCTGGGCATGACCCAAAAAAGACAAAAAAAAACACATTCTGGGAGTTAATATGTTATTTCAGTAAGTATAAAATAATATGTTTGTTGAGCTCTGAACAGCTAGTCTTGGGGCCTGGCATTTTCCCACCATGGGGCCCTGAGAGAGGGACCCAGAAGTGGGATCTGTTCCTCGGGCAATGGAGCCCAAATACATCCATGTGAAGAGCATCGGTGTTTACAAGAAGGTGTGCATCTAAGCTAAGACTGAATGTGCCTGATCTTCTGACCACAGGAATATGTAATTGTTATTCTATTGCAGTGTCCCAGGAGTTGGCAGGTGCTGTTACTCTATGGTCCAGGAGTTTGCAGGTGCTGCACAACTTGTACTTGTATCCCCTCTACCCAAGAACTGTATAAAAGGCTTAAGCTGTGCTCAGTAAACGGGAACTTCTCTCCAGAATCCCACGCTGCATTGGTGTCTTTATTTTCTTTCTGCAGCAGCAGCAAGACAGAGGCTTCTCCCAAGTCCTTTCCTCTCTTTTCCACAAGGTTGAAGTCTGGCAAGATCCAGGTCTCCCTCTTTTGTGCTGGGGGGCTGTTGGCCAGACCTCCTGACACATGTTGACAATAGTGAATGTCATTTTAGATTTAAGAGGCGTAACATTTAGGAAGAACTCTTCAACTTAGTCTGAAAGCACATCATAAGAGTGACAGATAAAGGGAGTGCCATTTTGGAATGTCTTGGCACTGTAAGGCAAGACCATTACCATGTCCTAAGGCAGGCATCAGCTGATCAGCCAATACTTCTCTCTTCAGAGCATCATCAGTGAAAGTGTTCCAATAATTATTACCCAACTCTAGATTTTCCCCTACCAAGGAACAAAGAAACGGTCTTATTCACCTTTCTAATATCAACTAGTCAACATATTTTAAATATATAAAGTAACTGTGTCTGTGGCTCAAGCATTAGTAACAGACACAGTTACTTTATCATTAAAATATGTTGACTAGTTGATTCCAGAATCAGGGATGCTGTCTCGTTTGCCAAGGCATCGAAAATCAGATGGGCTGGACATGTAAAATATGTTGACTAGTTGATTCCAGAATCAGGAACGCTGTCTTATTTTGCCAAGGCATCGAAAATCAGATGGGCTGGACATGTAATGTGATTTGGAGACAACCGCTGGACTAGAGCTGTTACCGACTGGATCCCACGGGATGTCAAAAGATCACGGGGCTGCCCACCTACAAGATGGTCAGACTTCCTTGTCAAGACCCTGAAGGAAAGGTTTGAGGCTCTTCATATTCCTGAATCAACCAGATGCCACTGGGCCACATTGGCACATGATAGGGTCCAATGGAAATGCTACTGGCGCCCGCTCGAGCAAAATCGATGAATAATGTGATTCAAGTGATCAAGTGATAAAGTAACTGAAAGATGCGGCCTACAGTACAGTCTCTGTACTGTACAGCCATATATTTTCCTATAGGAAAGCATTTTTCAGCTCTCTGAAATTTATGGTTCATTTGACCACAAAGTATGCCAATTATTAAATAATATAACCAATTTAGATCCAGATATGGAAGTATAAACACTGACCCATTAAAAATATTAATCAGCACCAGAAACAACATACTAACAAAGTTCCTAACACAGGATAATGTGGAAGGACAACAATGCAGCAGGAAGCAAAAATTATTAATATTAGATCCTAAAAAATAAGTAATATTATATATCTAATATAATAATTGTTATTATATTAGATCCTACTAGCATTTGTTCTCATATTTTTTAGTTTCATTTTTATTTTTGTTTTGGAGCATACTTGGTCTTGCTCAGGGCCTACTCCTGGCTCTGTGCTCAAGGATAATTCCTAGCAGGACTCAGGGGACCATATGTGAGTACAGGGAATCAAATCCCAGTTGGCAATAATCCCAGTTGACAGTGTGCAAGGCAAGCACCTCCCTTGCAATTAAAATCTCTCCCTCCCCATATTTGTAGTTTTCAACTGTACACATTTCCCAAAGATGTGTGACTAAGGCTAATACAAATATTTTATTGTTGCTTTTAATTTGAGCAGTACCAATTTTCTATTTTTAATTGGGTATAAACTTGCTATTATATAAAGTTCTTGCTATATAGAATAGAAAAGTCACCTATGTCTATTTAAATACATTTAGGTTTATTTTTAATGAAGTTTAAATGACATTTACAACAGTGTTAACATTTATGGTTTTGATGTACAAAACCATAAAGTGGTGGTACCTTCACCACCACTATTGTGCCTAAGTCCTTCTACCACTGTCCTTACGTCACTGTCCTTACATCACTTCTTCCTCTCCACCAAGTCCACCCAGGATTGTAATATAAGGACAAGTACTTGTCAGTCAATAATGGCTGTTCCTTTGTTTCACTTTTCTACGCACCACAGATGAGTAAGACTATCTGGTATTTGCCCTTCTTCTTAATATTGTAATTATCACGTTGCAGAATATAAAGCACTAGGCCCTAGTGCCTTTTGTATGCTAATAAATATACATAAAAGCATATACAGGAGATATGTTCCTTAAAAAAGTTTGTATTATATCACCGTGGGTTAGAAAATTACAAAGCTGTTCATGGTGGTATTTTTTTATTTTACCACCATGAGATATACAATTACAAAGATGTTCATGTTTGGGTTTCAGTCATACAGTGTTGCAACACCCATCCCTCCATCTGTGCCCCTTTCCCACACCAACATCCCCTGTTTCCCAAGCCCACCCCCACCAGCTTCTATGGCAGGTACTTTTCTTCTCTCTCTCTCTCTCTCTCTCTAGAAAAAGATTTTTAAAGACAAACTTCTTTTTTAAATTTGTAATTCTCATGAATATACATTCCTTGAATATATATTCAAGACCTAGGTACACATAATATATATTCACTTTCACCTCCACGACAGCAATAACCCCCCATATGACCTGTCTAACAAGTAGAGCCCAGGCACCTATTTGCCCAGGAACAAAAGAGCCTCAAACCTCCATCAGCATGGGAAGAGGTATAATCGTTACCTATCTGATACAAATACGACACGGTAGCTGCCAGGCCCGCCGTGGTAGCATACCTTGTAGAGTATGAGGTATGGTCTTTGAATATATTTATGCATAAAACTTTACCCCATTAACACTATTGTACAAAAAATTTAAGATTTTTTTTTTTATACCCTCTTTTTTTTTTCTTCGCTTCAAGTAGTTCTAATTAAAATTTTAATGTCTTTTAGCCTGAGCTTAATAATCACCCTAAAGTTTTCCAATAATTATTTATTCACAAGGTATGAAATTTATACCTTTCTTTTACTCTTCTCTTTTGACTCAAGCTGAAGAATGTATTCTTGGATGTTAGTCAACTATTACATTTTTATAACAGTCAATAGACAGTTTAGGACTTACCAGACCCTGGTTCTGTCATAAAGACCAATACATTAAAATTTAATCACTGTATTAACAAAAAAATCAGTTCTTTTCAAATTAAAATATCTTATCAGAGGTAGGAAGATTAGGAATTCTAATAACTGTACAGTTATAATAAGAGAAAGGATCCCACAATATTTCATTAAGACCAACAGTGCTGCACAGTAATCCCGTTCAGAAAGCAAGTGTGATACGTACTATCCAAGTAAAGAAGACCATTTAAATACATAGGAAAGGCAGACAATTTTAGAAAAAATGGTTCTATGATAATACGGAAAGTAGACAAAAACTGAATATGTTAAATTAGTTACCCATCAGATTTCTTACCATTTTATAGAGATCTGAGACACTAATCTGGTCCGAATCCACTACTGCAAGTCTTTTCGGGCACGAGGTCCAGCCCCAAATGCCTGGTAAAGAGAGAGAGACCACACTCAGCATGCCACGCTCTTACACTGTTTGTATCTGGCATGACTTTCTTCAAGAGAAGGTTAGACATTGCCCTAGCATTTATCCCATGACATCTAATTATGCTCACATTTATTTATTTGAAATATACCTTCTTATTATTTATTTTGTTTGTTTTGGGAGCTGTACCTGGAGGTGCTCAGGGCTTACTCCTAGTTCTAAACTCAGGGATCACTCCTGGTGGTGTTGGGGGGACCACAGGGGAGTTCCAGGGACTGAACCTATGCCATGGAACTGAACACATGCAAGGTAAGTGCCTTATCTAATATACTACCACTCGAACCCAAGGAAATCTACCTTATTTTATTCTTCCTTAAAAAATTGAATTACAAAGTCACAAGGTTATTCATGATTAAACTCCAGGCATACAATGATCTAACACCAACCCTTCACCAATGTACACTTCCCTCCGCCAATGTCCCCAATTTACCTTCTCCTGCCCCACTACAGCCTGCTTCTACAGCAGGCACTTGAACTTCTTCTTTTTAAAATTCTTTCCTTTTAAGTACCATGGTTTACAATATTATTGCTGATAGAGTATCATGCATTTCACTTACAGATAGATAGATAGATAGATAGATAGATAGATAGATAGATAGATAGATAGATAGATAGATAGATAGATAGATAGATAGATAGATAGATAGATAGATAGATAGATGGTAGATAGATAGACAGACAGACAGACAGACAGACAGACAGACAGACAGACAGACAGGTAGGTAGGCAGGCAGGCAGGCAGGCAGGCAGGTAGACAGGTAGGCAGGTAGAGAAGTAGAGAGGTAGAGAGGTAGAGAGGTAGACAGGCAGACAGGCAGACAGACAGACAGACAGATGAGGGAACATTTTAAGTTTGTGACAATTCCAGTCATTAAGAGTACCGTTGGACTTGGAGCTGGAATTTGGGATCCTCCACCCATCCCTCCACCTCCATGTCGGGCGGGCATGGCCATGGGCCTGCAGCCACCACAACCAGCAAAGCCTGTCAAGAGACAGACCAGAACCACAGCTGTTGCGCATCTGCACGACAGGCTTAGATAATAATGAGGATTAGGACCAGGTCCTTCCCAGGATCTTTCACATTTATACACTGTAATGATCATTGTAGATGCAACAAACTGGGGAGGTTGATGGGAAATGAGGAATTATAATGTCACACTAGAACTCACTATTGAATACACACATAGAAACTTACATCATAAACCATAAATATCTGTAGGGCAAACCACAAAGTGTAAGAGAAGAGAGAAATACAGAGACAGAGAGAGAGAAAGAAAAGGTGCCTGCTATAGGGGCAGGCTGGGGTTGATGGGGAGGGAGTGTGGGGGACATTGGTGGTGGGAATGGGGCACTGGTGGAGGACTGGGTGCTGGAACACTGTATGACAGAGACCCAATTATGAACATCTTTGTAATTGTATATCTCACGGTGGTATAATAAAATTTAAAAAAGAGTACTGTTGTATTGTTAAAAGAATTCTTCAGTACCACATCTATTGTTGATTATGGATGAATTTTCTAACAAACCATTAATTATATTATATTTTTCTATTTATTCACCTCCTACAAGTATGTTCAGAGTCAGTCATGAATTACTTTTATTAGGAATAAAATTACTCAGGTTCAAAAAAAAAATGAAATTTAAGGCTAAACATAGAAATCACCTCTTAAAGATATTAACTCAAACATATTTTGGCTGTTTTATCTTATTTTCGATTAATAATGACATTGGATTATAATAAAGATATTCACATATATTCTGCATGGTTTTAATCTTATTTTCAATTTAATTAAAAAATGACACTGGGGCACCAGAGTGGCAGTACAGTGGGTAGAGTGCTTGCCTTGGACGTGGCTCACCTAGGTTCAATCCCTGGCATCCTTTATGGTCCCCTGAGCCCTTTCAGGAGTGATTATGTTTCCTGAGTCAGGATTAGGCTCTGAGTACAACTGGGTGTGATCCAATAAGGAATCAAAAATAATGATATTGGGTTATAATAAAGCCCATCTCAAGCCAAGAAGTATCTAAACTTATACATAATAGTTCCTTAGATTTAGCTTACTCAGGTCACTAGAGAGTGACAGTAATCATTCTTTCACTTCTAAAGTTCCCCAAGATTTTAGCTTCTGCTTTAAATATTAACCATCAACTCTGCAAAGCCTGGTACCCCCAATCATCAGGAAAACAGAAATGATATCACACCCTAAAAAGATATTAGTGAAATTATGTCAAGAAACTTCTGTCTTGGCTCTCTCTCTAACCTATAGCTCTTCTCAAGTATAGAGTAGCTCCTACAGTAAAAACTTCTACCTTTGAGTTATTGTATTGTAGGTCCTTTAAACAACTTTCATTGGATGCAGAGTATTTTAATTTATGTAATATTCATTTATTATTAAATCACCGTGATATAGACCATTACAAAGCTGTTCATGACTGGGTATCAGTCATACAGTGTTCCAAAACCCATCCCTCCACCAGTGCACATTTCCTAGCACCAATGTCCTCAGTTTCCCTCAATCCCCCACCCCACAACCTGCCTCCTTCGCAGGCACTTTTCTCTCTCTTTCTCTCTCTCTCAGATGCAGAGTTATTTTTTTTCATTTAAATTTTTTATTTTAAAAAAAATTTTAGCATGGTTGGAGAAATAGAACAGTGGGTAGGGAGTTTGCCTTGCACTAGGCTGACCTGGGTAGATGCAGAGTTTCTAAGATTAACTATGTTATTAATTTAGGACAGGTGCAGCAGGCAATTCAGGAATACGGAAATGCTGATTTTTACCTCACTCAGAGAATCCCAACCAAAATTCAGCCTGGTAGTTAGATCTTATTAAAAATGAAACTTGCTCATTAATGAAACTGAGTTGGGCTGTCTTAAATGGGGCTATTTTATGGTATTTTCATTTCATCAGATGTCTTTATATTAATAACTATCAAAATGATAATAAGCCACAAGACTCAGGGTTAAGGCACTTGCTTTGAATTTTGGCCGACACTGGTTTGATTCTAGCATTCCATACAGATCCACATGCACAGCCAGAAGTGATTCCTGATGACAACTGGGTGTGGTCCCAAATCATCTGCCCTCAAATACTAACAGAAATGATTATAACCATTCCATCATAATCAGTTTAGAGATGACTTTGGTCATAACACTACCTTAGTGAGAGATGTAAATTAAGAAGAAAAGAATTATGGGTTATTTTGGGTGTGACCCAGAATAGTAAAATAAAAAAGAAAGAAAATAGAGGGAGAAGGAATAAAAATATGCTAAGGAGATAAATCATCAGAAATTATGTATTTATAGTACTTTATCTTAAATGATCCCTGCCACCTGCCCCCTTAAGGTGTCGCAGATGTGGCTGTGGTGCCCAGCTGCGTCAGCAGGTGGCAGACAGGAGACAGACTTGTCTACACCCAGGTCTCTGCCCCCTTGGGCCCCTGATAGTCTGACACAGAAGATGACTAGGTCCCATGGGATGAACCCAGAGCCACAGCAGAGCCTGGCAAGTTGCCTGTGGTGTATTCATTATGCCAAAAACAGTAACAATAGTGGACCTCATTCCCAACGAATGGATATGTTAATGGTGCCTGCTAGAGCAAATCGATGAACAATGGGAAGACAAGTGACAAGTGAAGTGATATCTTAAATGGTCATATATCAGAGTAGGAAGATAGCAATTGTTTTATTTAGTATTAATAATATAGAAAAATCTCCTATTATACAAAAGCCTACAAAATGTCTGTTATTCCAAACTATGGTTTCTACCTAAAGAAGAAACACATTGATGCGGGCCTCGGACGCGCCTGGGGAAGCTGGAACTCCGCTTTCCCGGGCTAAGCTGACCATGGAGCTCCGGGAGGACAGATGGGTTTTGGGAGTGGGCCCCATTACCTCCGGGGTCCCGGAAGCAGCCGGATGAGACTCGCCCACCACACTAGCCGCCACCTTCGCTGTCCAGACTCTGGGATACTGCCTCACGACCAGATTAACAGGGCAAAACCAGTTCGAGCCCAAGTTGCGCGGCCGCACAATCCACCAAAATAGTGGAAACAGTAATATCCTTTAATCCACTGCATTCCAGGATGTGCAGGAAAGTTTGGAGGGAGGGAGAGATAGAGAGAAGAGAGAAGATATACAGAACCTGCCAAGTAGTTGAGGTGTGGGAGGGGGGGAGGGAGGTGGGGACATTGGTGATGGGAGATGGGTTTGGGTAGAAGGATGGGTGTTGGAACACTGTGGAACCAGAACTCTGCATGAGCATCTTGCAATTGTATGTCTAAAATGGTGTAATAAAATTTGGGGGGAAAAGAAGAAACACATTATATTATTAAAATACTGCATTTTTATTTAGGTGTTCTTCTAATGCTAAGATTATTGTAAATCATTTTTAATGTAATATACTGTAAACCATTACAGAGCTGTTCAGAATGACAAAGCAGGAAACCACTAGGGCAAAACCCAGTGGTAGCATCAGAAGGTCTGTGGTGCCAGGGATGAAATCTGAGGCTTCTTGCATGGCAGCCATGCATTTCCGCTCTTTTAGCGATTTCCCTAGTTTTAGCTATTTCTCTACCTATTTCCATCGCCAAGTTCATGGCAACTTGGATGGAACTGGTGGGCATCATGCTGAGCAAAGTAAATCAGAGGAACAGGATAAATACAGTACAATATTACTCATCCATGGTATACAGAGAAACAAGTGAAAGATATGGATAGCACCAATAAATAATAAACCTTGAATATCAAAATACAGACCTAAGAATGTCAGACTTGGATGAGGGGAATGAACAAGTTAACTGGAAGTAACACGGGAGCATGGGTCTGAGGATATGGGTGGTGTGAATGGAGGTAACAATATTCACTAAACCCTTATTTTTCAATTAACAAACAATGTGGTGAGGGTTAGGAGGAAAGGAACATTGGACATGAGGTAACATACAATGTGTGGGGGAAGAATGATGGGCAGTGCAGTAGCAGGAGTGTGCAGTAATTTTCTACATCAATATAAGAATCTTGAACACTACTGTAACTCTTACCTAAACTATACAATTTTTTAAACAATTTAAAAATACATTGCTATGTCTTCAATTATATCTTAAATAACTTTTGTGAATAAGCTTCAAGCTTGTTTTTGTTTATTTGACAAATACAACTATCCAATTTTCCGAACACTGTTTGGTGATGAGACTTTTCCTTGCTCCACTTCACATATTTGGTTACTTTGTCATAGATTAAGTTCCCATAAATGTGAGAGTTGCTTTCAATCTGTTCCATTGGTCTGCTTGTCTATCTTTATGCCCAAACCAGACAGTTTTATACTATAATTCTGTTGTACATCTGTAGTTGGGAAATACAGTAACTCCCATTTTTTCCCTTAGAATTGTGTTGGCCATTCAGGAAATTTTATGGGTCTGCATACATTTAAGTAATGTTTCTTCCAAGTCCTTAAAATTGCTACTAGAATTTAAAAATTATATTGGGATAACTGTATAGCCACATGCCAAAATATGAATCTGGAACTGTACCTCACACCATTCACAAAAGTTAATTCAACTGAGATTCAGGAATAGGTCAGACTCCACAAAATACATGAGGAAAAATACGCAGAACTCTTCAAGAAAGAGATAACAGTGTCTCTATGAATGGACTCTAGAGGCAAAAATGGAAAAAAAATAGGGACCATATCAAATTAAAATGAGTCAGCATGGCAAAAGAAATTAGGGCTAAAATTAAAAGACTCCTGGGGGGCCGGAGCGATAGCCCAGCGGGTAGGATGTTTGCCTTGCACACGGCCGGCCCATGCCGGCCTGGGTTCGATCCCGGCATCCCATATGGTCCCCCTGAGCAACGCCAGGAGTAATTCCTGAGTGCAGAGCCAGGAGAAACCCCTGAGCATCACTGGGTGTGGCCCAAAAAAAGCAAATAATAATAATAATAACAATAATAATAAAATTAAATTAAATTAAATTAAAAGACTCCTAAAGGAATGGGAGAAAATATCTTCACCTAATGCATCAGATAAAAGGCTAATATCCGGGACCAGAGCGCTGGGCAGCGGGTAGGGCGCTTGCCTTGTACAGGGCTGGCCGGTGCCAGTTTGGGTTCGATCCCCAGCATCCCATATGGTCCCCCGAGCACTGACAGGAGTAATTCCTGAGTGCAGAGCCAGGAGAAACCCCTGAGCATTGCCGGGTGTGACCCAAAAAAGCAAAAAAAAGGGCTAATATCCAAGGTTTATTAAATATACAAAAATCAACATTTCATCAAGATATCAAAATATACAATAACCCCATCAAAAACATACAGAAGGACTAGATGAATAGTATAGAGTTTAGGGCACTAGCCTTGCATGAAGTTACCCTGGGTTAACAACATAGGGTACCCTGAGCACTGCCAGGAGTGATTCCTGAATGCAGCGGCAGGAGTAAGCCCTGAGCATATTCAGGTGTGACCCAAAAAAAAAAAACAAAATAGGGGGTGGAGATAAACAGATACTTCCCCAAAAATGGCATACAGATGACTCATAGGTATATGAAAGTGTTTATCATCACTTATTATAAGGTAAATGCACATAAAAACAACGAGATATCAACTAATGCCAGTGAGATGGCATATACCAAAAAGTTTGTGAATAATCAGTGCTGGCAGGAGCATGATTAAGAAAGAAATCCTCAATCAATGTTGGTGGGAATGTCAACTAATTCAAACTCTATGGAAAGCAAACATGGAGATTTCTCCAAAAAGTAGAATAGAACTCCCCCTATGATCCAGTGATACCCCAGTGATACCACTTCTTGGATAAATGCACACCTATGTTCACTGCAGCACTTAGTATAATAGGCAAGACATGGGAATAACCCAAATGTCCAACTAAAGATGAATGGATCAAGTAGCTACAAAATGGAATACTATGAAGCTGTAATGAAAAAGAATTCATGCAATTTGTCACTACATAGATGGAACTTGAGGGCATCATGCTGAATGAAGTCATTCAAGAACAAAAAGCATAGTTACAGAATGATTGCTTACATAAGGAGGATATAAAGATACACAGTAAGGGAGCAAGAAATGGCCAAAGACAACAGAACTGAAGAGTTGGTTCACAGAACTGAGTTTAAGGGGCAAGGGGACAGACGGGTTAATGGGAGACAGACTTTGGGACATTAGTGTGAGGACTGTGGTGGTGAGTTTGGTGTTCGAGTAATGTATGAATAAAAGTATAATAGTATAAATCACAGTATCACAATAAAATATAATGTAAAAATATTCTTTATGTATCATAGTATTTGGTACCTAATATACATTTTCAAATATAAGAAAGATGAAAAAATACATTGGTAGGTTGGGAACTTATTTTTCTTAATAGAAGCAATCTTATTATATGTAAAACTTTAAATATCATGATATGGAGGGCATGCAATAAGGTTGCATGTTCTTATTGTGAGCGTACAATTTCCTCCTTAGCAACATTTTTTAATTAATCTATAGGCGCAAACACCTTGCACCCAGAATTTCTATTCATGGCAGTAGATTATCCCTTTCATGTATGTTTAAGCGACCTCTCTTTTTGGAAGTTTCAAGAAACACACCATGTTCACGAAAGCTACCAGGAAGACTAACTCTTTTTATTGTTTAAAGTTCCTCTACACAGGCTTCCTGTTACCAATTCTCCATCTACTCTCAGATTCTATGAACGGGTTTTATATGTTTCATGTACTAATTGGGTCCCTTCCATTCTCTTTATTTTCTATTCTTTCAATGACAGAAACTAAAGACTTACACTAAGTCATTAGTTAAGGTATCTGTTTAATTTAAATAGGAAGCAAACTGATTACTACAGAACTGATTTTGAGATAAAATCTTAGAATATTAATTACTAAATGTAAGAGTAAGCTAAAATCTGTATATTGCATACTGCAGCTTCCTATACTAAAGGCCCAGAATTTTCTCTTCATAGAAAACATAAATAATCATAGTTAATTAACCAATGCAGGGATACTTTTAAATGAAAAAATGCTTTAAAATATGCTTAAATACAGATGAAGAAAACCACAAGTACAGATGAAGACAACTAGAAGACAACTAAAAGATAAAATCAGAGTATTCTGATCATGAAGGCCTAAAACAAACAAACAAAAAAAAAACCCCAAATCATTGAAAGCAATACATGCTCAAGAGATACTCATACTTACTCATTACCCCAGTCCAGGCGCACAGTGATGTGTCGGCTAACTTCCCGCACCTGATCCTGAGTTAGGTGACCAGACAGTAGCTGCCTTCGAAGGTCAATAAGCTCATTCATCACATGGCGAAGCTTGTAGAAAAGATCTACTTTGTGTTTCTGAAAAAATATTATTGGTATAGGGTGAAATTAAAATAAGGAGATACAAAAAGGGGGTTGAAAAAAAAAGAAAGTTAAATTATTTCTCTGAACTTCTTTAAAGACGAAGTGAAAAAGAACTTAGTTACTACTGTCTAAAACTCTATATAAGGCCAGAGCGATAGCCCAGCGGGTAGGGCGTTTGCCTTGCATGCAGCCGGCCTGCGCCGGTCCGGGTTCCATCCCGGCATCCCATATGGCCCCCAGTACCGCCAGGAGTAATTCCTGAGTGCAGAGCCAGGAGTAACCCCTGAGCATCGCCGGGTGTGACCCAAAAAGCAAAAATAAATAAATAAATAAAACTCTATATAGAGAATTCTAATAAGTGTAATAACTGATATGGATTATGCAAAGTACCGTTAGTAACTATTCCATCCTGAACAGTTACACTCTAACAAAAGTTACTAGTCTTACTCATGTTAGGTAACATGGTTACAGCAGAATTAACAATTATAGCTTTATATAAAAAGTGACTGGTGATGAAGGCAAGGGTTTTTCATCATCCAATATTGTCTTCCCTTGTTTTTTCTCTATACTGTACAGATGAGTGAGATCAAGTATTTGTCCTTTTACTTGTTCTTCAGACCCATTCAAGTTGCAGCAAACTACAGGATTTCATCTTCTTATAGCTGAGTAGCATTCTACTATGTATACATACCACAACTTCTCTATCCCTTTTTCTGTTATTGGATATTTGAAATGTTTCTATATGCTGACTTATTGTTTTTAGTGGTACAATGAACACAGGTGTGCATCTATCTTTTTGAATTAGTACTTTTTTTTTTTTTTGGGTCACACCCAGCGATGCTCAGGGGTTACTCCTGGCTCTGCACTCAGGAATTACTCCTGGCGGTGCTTGGGGGACCATATGGGATGCCAGGGATTGAACCCGGGCGGCACAGGCTGGCCACGTGCAAGGCAAATGTCCTACCCACTGGACTATCACTCCAGCCCCTGAATTAGTACTTTTGTTCCTGGAAGGTAAATGCCAAGAAGCAGAATTGTTGGGTCATATACAAGCATCGTTTTTACTTTTTGAGAAATCTCCATATTACTTTTCATAGAGGCTGAACCAGATGGCATTTTCACTAACAGTGCATGAGGGGAAGTTACTTTTCCACCACGTCCCAAGGAGACTGTCTTCAGCATTTTAGATATATGCCATTCTCACTGGAGTGAGAAGATAGCTAATTGTCGTTTTGATTTTGTACTTTCCCAATAAGTGATGATGAACACTTTTTCACATGCCTACTTTCAAAACATTAGTATATTATCTTTGGGAATGTCTGATTATCTCCTCTCTCTCAATTTTTGGCTGGGATTATTGGTTTTTGTTGTTGTTCTTATAGTGCTTTGTGAATGTATTTACTTTAGACATTAGCTCTTTATCTGATGTACTGGATGCAAACATTTTCCCCCACACTAAGTAGGGTCTCTTTTATTTCAGCCTGAGTTTTTTCTTGCCATACCAAAACTATTTAGTTTGGTGCAGCTCCATTTGTTAGTTTTAGTCAGTAGATTAGTGTATGGTGTTAAAGAGAACCAATTTCCTTTCTTCCTTTTTGCCTGTGGCTATCTGTTTTCCCCAGGAACATTTGTTGAAGAGGCTTTCCTCTCTCCACTTTATGCATCAGTTCCTTTGTCATAAATTAATTATCCACATATCTGATGTATTGATTTCTGGACCTTCAATTCTATTTCTTTGGTTTAAGAGTTTGCCTTTAACCCAACATCATACAATTTTGATTACTATAGCTTTGTAGTATTATTAAAGTCAGTATGTTCTCTTCAGGGAGATCTGTTTATTTTCTCCCCCATTTTTGGCTGTGATTATTGGGGTATTCTTGTTGAGATCTGAGTTTATTATTCACAAAGAATATTAGCACTTTATCTGACATTGCTACAAATATTTTTCTCCAATTTATACCTCAATGTCTTATAGAGTAGTTTTGGCATTTGGGGATTTTTATAGTTCCATAGAGATTATAACATTTTTTTTACAAGTACTTAAGACTGTCATTGGAATTTGCTGGGGATTTTTATGGTTCTGTAGAGATTTTAATAGGGTTCTTTGCAAGTTCTTTAAAATGTCATTGGAATTTTGCTGGGGATTGCATTGAATCAGTGTTATTTTTTGGGCACAATGTCATATTATCTATATAAATTATTCCAATCTGTGAACATGAAATATTTTTCCATTGTTTGGTGTCTTTTTCTATTTTTAATAATGACTTATAATTTTCCATGTATATGCCTTTCACAGTCCTTGTTAATTCTTAGTTGACACTATTTTAATAGGCATCCTTTTATTTCTCTTCTAGTTCATTATCTTCATATAAAATGCATTTTTTATATTTATTGCAGTCTGCCTCTTTTGTGTTTTGGTTAAATTTCCAGTATTTGGAGGAATGTCCATATTGTTTTCCAAAAAGGCTGTACTAGTCGACATTCCCACCAACAATGGAACAGAGTCCCCTTTTCCCGCATCCACGCCAGCACTTGTTGTTCTTGATCTTCTGAATATGTGCCATTCTCTGTGGTATGAGATGATATCTCATTGTTGTTTTGATTTGCATCGCTCTGATGACTAATGATGATGAGCATTTTTTTCATAAGTCTTTTGGCCATTCAAATTTCTTCCTTGTCGAAGTTTCTGTTCATTTTTTTCTCCCCATTTTTTTGATGAAGTTGGCTGTTTTCTTCTTGAAAAGTTCTACCAGTGCCTGATATATCCTGGATATTAACCCCTTATCAGATGGATATTGGGTGAATATTCCCTCCCACTCTTTTGGACTGTTTTTTGTACCACGACTTCTTGATCCATTCATCCACAGCTTGGCATTTAGGTTGTTTCCATATTCTGGCAAGGCAATATTGTTACTATTCCTTTTGCCATACTAGATAGATTCAATAGTATGTATTTAAGTTTCTAAATTATGGAGCTTTCCCAAATTTTTTGTTTTTATAGTTAATTTCTATCTTTATGTCACTGTTATCTGAAATGAATTTTTTGTGTGATGTTATAGACATTCAAATGGTTCCCTGCATGTCTATCCTATGTACTCTTCCATACTCTTCCATCAGATGGGCTGGATATGTAATGTGACTTAAGAGACGACCGCTGGACTAGAGCCATTACTGACTAGATCCCACAGGATGTCAAAAAAAAATCACATGGCCACCCAACTACAAAATGGTCAGACTTCTTCGTCAAAACCCTAAAAGAACAGTTTGAGGCTCTTCGTATTTCTGGAGAAAGCAGATGCTATTGGGCTACACTGGTACATGACAGTGACAAATGGAAACGTTACTGGTGCCCGCTTGAGCAAATTGACGAGAAAAGGGATGTCAAGTGATCAAGTGATATACTCTTCCATGTGCACTGAAGAACATGTATTTGGCTATTTTTTTCTTTTTTAAATGGATGGAATATCCTATACTTGCCAAGTAATCTCAGTTTTTCCTTTTTACTCCTTTGGGGCTCTTGTCTCCTTATTAATCTGATTGATTTGCTCAGTTGTAAGAGTAAAATGTTAAAGTCTTCCACTACTATTTTTTGTTGATGTATCTCCCTCAGGTCTATCTGCAATTACTTTATGAACTTTGCTGCCATTTCATTTGGTACATGTAAGATGATAAGAGTTAAATCCTATTGATCTATTGATCTCTCAGACAGCATGCAATTTCAAATCCCTTAGCCTTTTAGCTTGAATACTATTTAGTCTGATGCAAATATGTCCATAGCCATCCCTGCGTTCTGAGCCTGTGTTTAGTTAACTTCTGCCAGAAGTCCAATCCCTTGATATATAGAGAAACTGTTGACATGAAGTGTTTATTTATTGCCAGCTTTCTTTGAGGATCTGGTTGTTTGGACATTTCTCATTTTTTGTAATTGTAGGCCACTCAGTATTCATTACAGAGCTAGTTTAAATGCAACATATTCTCTCAGCTATTATTTGTTCTAAAAGCTTTTATCATTCCCTCAATCTAGTGATAACTTTTCAGGATAGAGCATTCTTGGTTGGAGGATTCTTAAATTCTTGGTTTACCTAGTATTTTGAATATCACTCAATTCTTTCTTGCACATAGAATTTCACTAGAGAAATTTGATGTGACTCTTACAAGGTTTCCTTTGTCTATAAATCCTTGGTTATCTCTTGCCATTTTAAAGAGTCTATCATTTCCTATAGCTATTACCATTAGGTCATGAAGTTTTTCATACTATTCTGTTTGGATTTATTTTGTTAGGCATTTTTGTGTCTCCTGCACAAGTACACAAGTCTCCTTCCTCAGATTGGGGAAGTTCTTATTTTAAATATTTTATTATACCACCGTGAGATGGACAATTACAGAGATATTTATGTCCGGGTTTCAGTCATACATTGTTTCAGCACCAATCCCTCCACCAGTGAGATTAGGGAAGTTCTCAGCTACTATTTCTTCCACTGGCCATTCCTTTTCTTTCCTTTCCTTCTGGAATTTCTATAATGAGGAAGCTGTTCCTCTTGCTACTGTCAAATATGTATTTGACATATTTAAAAATATGCCCCTCGAGGTATTGCAGGTGTGGCTGTGGTGCCCGGCTGCGTCAGCAGGTGGCAGACAGGAGACAGACTTTGCCTATACCCAGGGCTCTGCCCTGTGGGCCCTAGATGGTTGAAGGTCTGACACAGAAAAAGACTGGGCCCCCTACGATGAACCCAGAGCCACAGCAGAGCCTGGCAAGCTACCCGTGGTATATTTGATATGCCAAAAAGTTACAATAATCGACCTCATTCCCAACGAATGGAGACGTTACTGACACCCGCTAGAGCAAATCGATGAACAATGAGATGACAAGTGATACAAATAACATTTTAGAAAATTACTTTTATCGCATCTCTCTTTGATGATGTCACACATCTTGTCTTTGAGAGCACTAATTTTCAGATTCCTCCATTCTGCTCTTAAGCCCTATCACTAGGTTCATTAGCACCCTTATTTCTATTTGAATTCATTCTTCCATCAACCATTATTCAAGTTTATTGATTCTTTCATCCACTGATTTCCACAGTTCAGTGATCATTGATAAGATTGTTCTCCTAAAAGAAATCCTTGGGTCATTTAGAAACTTCTTATGTAATTTTGGACTTTCCTGGGTTTCTGTCCCCATCCACTAATGCAACACAATTCCTTTATTTTTTTTATTATTCCTAGTGCTTGTTAGGGCTAAATATAGAGTCCTGAGTTCTAGCTGACCAAAATAGAAATCTGATGACTTGTTTATATTATCCGGTGGGTTCTTGTGAATCTACTAATTTCTGGTCATTATGAATGCCTCGTGATGATTTTCTTTTAATGTTTACATTGTCACACTGGTGCTGATGGCTCTGATTTGTGTGCACCTGAATGATAACTGGGTATCCAGTGCCATATACATACACTTAATACCAAAATCTAGTGTTCCCAGTTGCTGGGGAGTTGATGCATTTCAATCTAACTGCCTTAAGCAATGATGGATATTGTTGGTCACATGTACCCAACAATATTCAGCAAGTTTATCATTGTAGCTATAAGCTTTGCATTTGCATTTTTAAAAACTGAAAAACTGATTTTGCAGTTTTATGTAGCAATTTTGAGATGCTGTTCTGAACAAGGCCTTATGGTGGAACTCGCCTCTGGCGTGCCTGCAACCTGCTGTGCTTTTTGGAATAAAAGCTTCAACTTACAGCCTAAGAATTGTGGTTCCCAGGTAGAGACCAGGATCAGCTGTACTGTCTGAGCTTAGTATTGTTAGTTTCAAGTCTCTTTCTAACACATGGGTATAGATATAAAGCTGAACCTCCATGGAGTTTATAATCCATTGTAATCCATTTTAAGCTGAAGATTAAATTTGGTATACCAATATGGGGGATGCTTCCTTTTGTCTTGAGATAGCTGTGGCTACAAACCTGTCATATTGTACCATATCTATTAACCTACAGGGTAAGGTCAAGACTGTGATCCTTTTGGACAGAAGTAAGTCTGTGACCTTGTTCAGTGGGGCTAAGATTGTGACCCTGCTAGGTGACAGGAACAGCTGCCTCACTCTAGGTCAGGGATAACTGTACTCTTTGTTGGGTTTAATAAGTCCCAAATACTTCTTGGCTCAGTGAGTTCAAGTACAAAGACTTGCTTTGTTAGAAGAAAAAAAAGGCATACTCAACACCCTGGCATGTACCTGTCAGATAGTACAGGGCCATGTCAGCTCATGCAACAATCCTGTTTGGGCACATCTGAGACTGCCACCCTGTGGCTGCTCCCTGCTTGTATTAATGGAGAAGTAGACTTTTTTTAATTCATTGAGTACTGGTAAAAGCTAAAGCTCAGTCACATCTTTGTGTTGAGCACCTCTCCTGTCCTAGGCTGGTGTTTTATTCTGGCATCTGCTTGATGGTTCCTTTCAGTCTCAGCTTCATTTCTCCCCTCCCAGGCAAAGTGCTCCTTAGCTCTGAACTTGTCCACAGTTCCATGATATGCAACATCAAATGTTCCCTTGGCAATGGCTGTGTTCTCCAGTGCATTTTATTATTGAATTTCCATGCGGGATGCTGTGTTCAGTTCTGTTTTTATTCATCCTTTGTGTTGATGCCACAGGAGTGCATAAGAACTGTTCCTTTTTGGCTGTTTTGGCCTAGCCCACTAAACATATTCTAAAAAATGTACATTAAAAAATAGCCATATTTGCTCTCAAGTAAAATTTTATTTAGGGAATTTTCACTTGTTTTAAAAAAGCATATGAGGGGCCGGGGCGATAGCCCAGCGGGTAGGGCGTTTGCCTTGCACGCGGCCGGTCTGTGCCGGCCTGGGTTCGATCCCGGCATCCCATATGGTCCCCGGCACCGCCAGGGAGTGATTCCTGAGTGCAGAGCCAGGAGAAACCCCTGAGCATTGCCGGGTGTGACCCAAAAAAGAAAAAAAAAAAGCATATGAAGAACCAGTTTTATGATAACCAAAATTCCTGGTTTTAATTATTAAATTCCATTTTATTGCTTCTATTAGAAGCTTTTATTACTCTATGCTTGCTGTAGAGTGAGCAAAGTATCTGTGTGGGATTATCCCTGAAAAGGCTCTCCCAAAAAATAAGCTTTATTCAAATGACTATAAATAAAATTATCACGGAAAATTTGAGTACATTCAACCAGTGTCTTTAGGTGACAGTAATTTTAATGATTAAAATGTTTAGAACATTACAGTGCTTAGATATATCTAGTGGTACATTAGACTTTTATTTTTTTGCAGTTGTCTTATTTTATTTTTTAGTAAGTATTTTATTATACCACCATGAGATCTACAATTACAAAGATGCTCATATTTGGGTATTGGTCATACAGTGTTCCAGCACCCATCCCTCCACCAGTGCCCATCTCCCACCACCAATGTCCCCAGTTCCCTACCCCCTCCCCAGCCCGCCTCCATGGCAGGTTCTTTATTTCTTTCCCTTTCTCTCTATCTCTTTCTCTTTTCCTTCCCTTCCAGACTATGGATTACAGAACATACATTAAAGGGATGTCATGTATATCTTTTTTGCCTGTATTTAATGCTCAGTTCTAGGTTGGTATTAGTAGACTTTTAAAGGTTCACCTTAAAGAGAGAATGTTTTGAAGTAGAAGACCTTAAGAATCATGTGCTTTAATACTATCTCAAGTCACACTCTGTTTTCTTCAAATGAAGGACCTGTAGAAGAAAAGTTAAGCACCATGATGGTCACATGGTAGCAGAAGTGAAAACTCAAAAAATTCTTGTCGGTTCAAAACTTACTAGGGTTACATAAATTGAATTACTCTGGAAAACAGATCTTGAACAGAGACAATGTAATCTTTGTTTCCAACACATGCATTTCCTTTTGATAAAATAGGGTCATCTACCTATATTTAATGAAAGCCTGCGTTATTATTTTTCCAAACTACCACAATAATCCATTATTGAGGTAGAAATAGCTGCTTCAGTTCAGGCCAGGGGAAACTTTACTCTTTGTTGGGTATAACAAGTCCCCAAAATCTTTTTGACTCAGTGAGTTCAAATGAATTAAGTATATGAATGAATAAGTGTATGTGTAATACACATAGCGTACGGAGGTATGGAGGAGCTGCGCAGAAATTTACACTGTTGCTTTTAAATTATCAGTTCCATGATATACAATATATCATTGTATATACAATATATCATTGTATATCATGTTTGATATCAACATGACTGATATCAACATATTATTGTATAACATTATCCAAAGGAGTACCTACTAAGTGCCATCATTAAAGTGCCATCACTAAGTGCCATCACTAGAAATAAGACGGCTGTAGGGTGGGACTCTGACGAGCAGGGGCTGTGATCAGCTCTTCTGCTGGGTGGAGCTCTGACAAGCTGCGGAGTCCGGAGGTCTATTTCAAGTCCAGGTATACCTGATCCAGAGACTCAGAGATATGGGGTCGGCTCTCCCTGTGCCCAGCTGATCATGAAGTACCCAGGAGGGAAGGCGGGTTCTAGCCCTGGCCTGCCATCCCAGCAGACTCGCAAGAAGAGGAACCCCCACACTATGAGGGCAGCCATTTTCAGAAAAATATATAATGATGATAATAACTCTAAAAAGAAAAAAACTGAGGCAGAATGGAGACAGTTGTGTGGTCATGGGTTAGTTGACACAGGAAAGGTACTGCTTGAGGTAGTGCAGTTAGGGAAAGTGCTTTTGAGTAACTTTTTTTAATTTGAATTAATTTTTTAATTTGCTTTATTAATTGAATAAATTAAATTTGACTAAAATAAGCTTGAAAAAATAAGGATCTGGAAAATATGGGGAAATTTCATAAGCATAAAAAACAGCAGAAAAAAAATATTTATTGTGGAAGTAAAGTTGGCATGCTCATAGAGAAAAGAGGTCAGTGCAGTTGCAACAGGAATGTGAATAAGGACTATGGTGTTGATGATACAGTTAAAAAGTACTAACAAGTTAGGCAGTCTTTGTAAAGAGTATTAAGAGTTTTGGCTTTTATTCTAAAAGCAAAATGGGAACCCATCGAATATCTGTGGGTTTTTAAAATTTATTATTTTTAGTTTTATTATTTTTTATTTTTATTATACCACCTTAAGATATACAATTACATGCATGTAATTTTTATTATACCACCTTGAGATATATAATTACAAAGATGTCCATATCAAGTAACCCATTCGATAACAGGAAGCCACTAGCAATGGCAGCAGAATCAAAAATAAGAACTTGGATTACATGAGATTAAAAATACTTCTGGGTTTCTTAGATATCTTAGTAACATACACCAAAACATATATTTCATTTAAATTTATCTTCAAAGCCTGTTTTAAGGAGTAATCCCATTTTTAAAAAATTTTATTTTGGCACTGTGATTTACAATATTGCCAATGACAGGGTTTCAAGCATAAAATATTCCAGCACCACACCTTCTTCAGTGTTGCTTCCCTTCAGCATTGTCCTAGTGTCTCCCACCCTCATCCTACCCCTTCACCCCCAACTCCCAGTATGGAAAGCTTCCTACAAAGATCAATCCTCAGTTTCTGTTGCCTTTGGGCATATATTATTTCCTTACTATGGTTCATTATAGTTCAGACTTTTAGAAGTCTGCTTTTAACTTAAACATAGTAACTCCATTGGGAGCTATGGAGTTTGTTCATTTGTTCATTTCAAGCCAGAATAATGATTTGTTATAATTTGAAGCTCTAAATTTTTTTTCATTCCATTTTATTGCATTATTCCATTTTTTATTGTCTTGTTATTCTTTATTTTTTTTTTTAGTTTTTATTATTCACTTGATCACTTGAATCCCGTTATTCATCGATTTGCTCGAGAGGGCGCCAGTAACATTTCCATTGGACCCTATCACGTGCCAATGTAGCCCAACGGCATCTGGTTGATTCAGAAATACGAAGAGCCTCAAACAGTTCCTTCAGGGTCTTTACAAGGAAGTCTGACCATCTTGGAGGTAGGCGGCCACGTGATCTTTTGACATCCCGTGGGATCCAGTCGGTAATGGCTCTAGTCCAGCGGTTGTCTCCAAATCGCATTACATGTCCAGCCCATCTGATTTTCGATGCCTTGGCAAACGAGACAGCGTCCCTGATTCTGGAATAGTGACGGAGGTGAGAACTCCGGATTCCTTCTCTCACTTGAGTGAGGCGTGATATTCCAAGCATAGCTCTTTCGATTCCTCTCTGGGAGACCCGAATAGCATTCTCATCCTGCTTCGTTAGGGCCCAGGTCTTTGAGGCTTATGTTAATGCAGGGAGAACGGTGGAGTCAAAGAGATGTGCCCGGAGCTGGAGGTTCTTTGTCCTTTTTAGCTATTTCTTCGATGCCTTTGAAGGCATTCCATGCCGCTCTCTTCCTCCTGCGCAGCTCAGGTTTTAGGTCGTTAATCATGTTGATTTCTCGACCTAGGTACACATAACTGCTGCATTCAGAGATGTTTGTTCCATTGAGAGTGAATGGGGCCTCAGGAACTAGTTCATTCTTCATGAACATTGTTTTCTTTAGATTCAGCTGTAGACCTATGTTTCCACATTCTCAGTCGAAGTCAGCCAGCATTTGTGCCGCTTGGCTAATGTTTGGTGTCATTAGAACAATGTCATCAGCGGGGGCGGAGGTGGGAGGTGGTGTAGTTGCCGACCATCTATCTTCACTCCCATTCCTTCCCATTCTAATTGTCGCATGATGTTCTCGAGGGTGGCACTGAAGAGTTTTGGTGAAATGGTATCACCCTGTTGAACCCCCCTTTTCACATTAATGATCACTTCTTTGTAGAATGGTGAGATCCTGGTGGTGAATCCGTAATACAGCTCATGAAGGATCTTGATGTATTGAGTTTGAACACCCTGTTTGGCTAGGGCTTCGATGACTGCTTCAGTCTCCACAGAATCAAAGGCTTTCTTTAAATCAATGAACGTGAGACAGAGCGGCATCTTGTACTCCCTACAAACCTCGATGAGCTTGGTTGCTGTGTGAATATGGTCAATTGTGCTGAATCCTTTCCGGAAGCCTGCTTGCTCGCATGGTTTTCCTTCATCTAGTGTTCTGCTAATCCTGTTCAGGATGACTTGTGTAAACAGCTTGTAGATGACAGACAACAGGCAGATGGGGCAATAGTTGCCGATGTCGTGAATGTCTCCCTTCTTGAACAGTAGAACTGTCCTGCTGGTTTTCCATTGGGAGGGCACCTTGCATTCGGACAGGTAGTGTGTGAAGAGCCGAGCTAGTGTATTGATGAGTACCGACGGCAGATTCTTCAGGTGTTCGGGTCTGACTTTTGTCTGGGCCTGGTGCTCTTCCCTTCTTTACCGACGAGATGGCATGTCGGATTTCAAAAGGGAGAACGTTGGGAATGACATATCCATCCTGTGGAATTTGGTATGTGGGCAGGTGGATGTGGCTATCAAAGAGATTAGAGTAGAAGTCCTAGATAATCTTCTCCATTGCCTTTCTGGAAGATGTGATAGATCCATCAGGGCGTTGGAGGGCAGTCATCTTGGTCTTATAGTTGGCGAAGGACAGGCGGGCAGTGCGAATGCTTTTCCCGGCTTCTGCCACATCTTCCAGTATTTCTGCTCTTCTGTCTTTGAGGTCTTCTTTTATCGCTTCTCTGCACCGTTTAGCAGGCTTGGACATTAGCATTTGGTCTCCTGAGGCTCGGCGCCTTGCCACGTTGGCGAATGAGCTCGAGAGTTTCTGAAGACAGGCGTTCTTTTGTGTCTTCCCTCTCTCTCGGCATTCTTCGCACAATCATGGAGGTGCTGAACCAGTCGGTTGTATTTTTTCATCGATGTTGTCAATGATGGTATCTTCCCATGTTGCTGCAATGGTGCCAAAGAGTTCCCAGTTGGTGGTCGTTCTGGGAGTTCTCTTCTTAAACTTTGCAGTCTTTTCTCCCCATTGCGGGAAGTAGAATTTTGCACGAAGGAGGCGGTGGTCCGATCCTGTTTGGAATTTGGGGACGACAGCTACATCGGTCAGACAAAACCATCGATTGAAGATGATGTGGTCAATTTCATTGTGGAACTGTCCGCTAGGAGATTCCCATGTCCAATTTGGCATCAGCCTTCTGGAACTGTGAGTTCCCATGAATGGTCTTGGTGGACATGATGAACTCAGATAGTCTCTCACCCTGTTCGTTCCATTCTAGGCCATGGGTCCCGATGTGGAGTTCTTCAGCCGATCTTCTTGGTCCTATCTTGGCATTAAAATTACCGACTATGATCTTGTAGAAGGTGTGATCTTTTTTTATAGAACTCCTCCAATTCCATGTAGAATTTCTCAATTTCATCTTCTTTGTATGTGGATGTTGGTGCGTAGACAATGAAGATAGAAATTGCTGGCAGTGGGCCACATCTCTTCAAGTGTAATCGTCCTATTCGGTTTGTTAGGCATTCAAATGAATCAATGTTTACGGCCATGTTCGTGTTGACAAGGACACCAACGCCACCAATGCCTCTTTTTGTCGCATGTTCCAAGGAACAATTCTTCTCCGGTGTCAAATACAGCATGATGCAACTGACGCCTCCTGGTCTCAGTCAGACCAATGATGTCGTACTTGATCTTTTGCGCTTGCAGGATCAGATCCTCAATATATGCTTCCGATGCCAGCGTACGTGCATTGAAAGTACAGACAGTCATTTTAGTCCTTCTTCGTTTTGGCAGCCTAGGATGGCCATGAAATTTTATCAGGCACTGCTTGTTTGCCTTTCTTACTGCTGCCATATTAAGGGCTCTTTCAGGGTCAGGAAAATAAACATTTCTGTTACTGGATTTGGCATATCGAATACGCATCGGACAGCTTGCCAGGCTCTGCCATGAGGGCACTATATTCTCATTACATTGTGGGGCTCTCTCAGAGGGGTGGGTAGAATATTT